>JADRCD010206481.1:8300-19029 GCA_019843815.1 Montemys delectorum
TGTGTGTGTGTGTGTGTGTGTGTGTGTGTGTGTGTGTGTGTGTGTGTCCAACCTTTATAATGTATTGTCCTTCTGTTCTGTCTTGTTCAGTTACAAATAGAAACTTGAGAACAACACTTTCAGAAGGAGAATTTACTGACATGACTGGAGTATCCTTTTGTGGTTATCTTATGGAAAAGTTCAAGCTTTCTCTTTGTCCTTTTATCCCACTTTGTGAAATTGCCAGCAACAGCCAGTTTCTCCTAATGTAGCCACAAGATAATTTGGGTAACTTAATGTCTATTTGGCACTCTGTTACTCCTTCCTTATAGTCTGCTCCTGGCTGTAACTATATGATGCAATGACTTGCTATCATTAGAGAGAGACTTAATTTGTTTGTTGAGGCCTGAGCTTATTTCCTGTAAGTATAAAATGTAGTAACTAGAAACCTGTCAAGCATCTGGCTGTGGAGTAAAATCTCTTGCAGTTACCCTCTATTCCGGCTGAGAGACCTAAGTTGTTCTGTAACATAAATGTAGATACAACACCATGAATGGAAGAAAATTTTAAATTCAGGTGGCAAGGTAGACATTTAACTTTAGTATTATTTCTCCAGACACATAAGCCTCAGTTGATGTAGTGAATCAAGTGACTGTACCTATCTGTTCTCTTTTCCTGCTTCTCTTCCCTGTTGAATTTGATCAGTGCAGCTAATTAAGTGCATCTGAGACACTGGAGCAACTAGCCAAACCCTGTTTGAATTGCTTAATCAATAAATCGAGTATATCTTGCATAAGCTATATTAGTTTTGCTTTTGTCCTCTAAGAAAAGTCTATGTGTGTATTCATAGGTGAAAGAACACAGTACAATTGCTCTCTTCCTTCCTCTGAGATAGACCTAAAGGCAAAGGATGATATGTTTCTCATGCTTCACAGTACTAAGTAGATGTATAATCAAACATTAATCTACCCTCAAAATACTATGGATTTTTTTTTTCAGTATAAACATTTACTTTACTACTGTGAACAAGTCACATTATATAAATAGATTAATGGTGCCATCGGTTCATTTTGTTTTTTGATATTTTTTGTTCTTTTGTATATAGCAATGTGTGTAACATTGCATTAGTCTGCTTAACTTTTTCCCTCATTCCTCAACAGAGTAACACATGTACATTATCAAGTTGATAATTTCTGAAGCATGAGTTTGGCAAATGTTGTTACCACCATCTATCTTCTCTCCCTTGGCATTAGTCTTCACAGAGAAAATACATTCTTCTCTCTGATCTGGACTCTTTCCTAATCTTGTCAGCCATGGTAATACTGACATTTCAACCAGATATTTTATGAACTTGGTTGTTTCATACATGTTTAAAATTAAACTGATCCATATATTGGAGAATACTTAGCAACTCCTGGCTTAAACAATCTGGATGACAGCATCACTCCAGATATTCCTTGAAAGTGAATAAATAATTCTAATAGAGAACTACAGCTTTGAGGCTCTCACAAGAAAAACTGAGTAATTCTGTAGACTCAAACCACACACTACTGTGATATTACAATTTGTGTAAATGGCACATTTTGCTTAGTAAGCACATTTAACTTCTTTACATATGAACTAAGACAGCAGTTAAATAGAAATCATTGCATGGCTAGGGAAGGAAATCCATTTCCCTTGTTTAATTTCTTCTAGAAATTATTTTTCCAAGCTGTTGAGAATAAGGGAGAATAATATAAGTTGTGACATTAAGCAGGCTTCACTCATTTACTAGCTCTGTAACTGTATTTAGCATAATTTTTTCTCTAGTTTTGTGATTTTATCTCTAAACAGGCAAATGTTAGTCCTTCCCCTCATACATTCTTATTTTTATGAATCACATTTGATAATATATGTCAAATACACATCACAGAATCTGGCATATAAGGAGCACTAAAAAATTATAGTCATCATTCTAATTCACACTCAAAATGATAACGGCAGGATAAGTTTGTATTCAATGTGCATGCAGCATAGAAAACAGGGTGATTATTGACACTCTGGGATAAGCAGAGATGAGAGGGAGTATTTGGGACATTAGACAATGGAGTGTAATTTAGATTCTTAACAAGTTTAGAAAGATGATGTAATAATAAAGGTCACAAAACTATCTACAGTTTAAGAGGGTAGAGATATGTAATTTCCATGACTAGGAGTGAGATTTATTATTCATTATTTTAAAAATCCAGGAGATTATTAGCATCATTACTTACCTAATTTGAGGGGTGTGCATGCTCCCATTAATTGATAAAAACTATACTTTGGATTTAATGACACAGACCCCTTCTAGGTAGTCTATTCTTGAAGGTCAATGTCACCCAAAATAACTGTTAACGCTAGAGTTTAACTGATTTTTCAAAAGGTAGTTAAATAGAATTAAAAATTTGATGTGCACATTTGTATTATGATCCTAGAGAATACATTGATTGTTTCATCCCTGGAGTTTTGCAGAGGAAAGACTGGGAAAGGGGACAATATTTGAAATGTAAATAAGTAAAATAACCAATAAAAAAGAGAATACATTGTTACCTTTTCATAAATCTTATGGTGTCTCTCATTTATTTAACCAATTGACAATGAAATGATCTTGCTTAAATGTGGCTAAGAGAAAGTGTGCATGAACCTAAGTCAACACCACCATGCTTGCAGATGCCTAAGAAATAACTTCTCATGGTTGTATCTGGCAGCTGTATCGATTCTGCTTGCACAAGTGCCATCAAAGCAGGGGCTGTTAGCCAGATAACCTATTCTAGCTGAAGACAGGAAGACATCTTTACATTGTGCTAAGTGGGATCAATGGTCCCTGGAGTTCAACCTTTGTCCTTCTTTCTCTGTTGGTAAGCCATTGATATAAGCCTAGATAACAAGCAAGGAATCAGGTGGGTGTTGTCAAGAAGAAAGGGCTAGCATTCTGCTTTATTCTTACCTTCTGTGTAGAACTCGACTTTTCTCCACTGATGGAAGTCCTATGTCTAGGACAATAGAGTACTTCATGAAGAAACAGGGAAAAGGAGGAAAAATGCACATGAGAAAATTCTCTATGGATTGTACACTCTGGAGAGTTTATCAAGAAGAGATAAAGAAAGTGACATCCCATTTACATTTCAATCTTCCTAATTATCTCTCAATTTACCTTTGGTTATTATGCAATTCAGCACTCAGGCACAGAGCAGGCTGCTTCATCTTCCTCTGAGATTTATGAATAAAGGACTGAACTCTCATTGAAACCAGAGACAAGGATAGGATTATCTTTCCTCTACATTTTAAAATTTCTTAGAGAATTCAAGGTGCAATGGTTCAAACTTCAACAAACATCTCCATTTTCCTCTTATAAATAAAGATTGTCAATCACAAGTGAAATAAGGAGATGCCAGTCCTTCAAAATGATGTTTACTTTACATCTTTTTAAACAAAATCCTTTTAAAAGTGCAACATGCCAAAAAAATAGATCTTATGTGTATATCAAATTTATTATTAGCAATACGAAGACATATTTGTTAGGTATAACATAAAAGTAAGACAACTATTAAAAAGCTTCATGATGATATGTAATGACTTGAGAGGGGTTAGAAGGAAGTCTCCTCTACCACAGCACAGATATGGCAGCTCACAGTGTCTGTAACTCTAGTTCTAGAGGATTTAGCTTCCTCTTCTGGTCTCTTTGGGTATTACCCACAAGTGGTATACCAATATAAAGGCAAGCAAAATAACCACACACATAAAATAAAAAAAAAACTTAAAAGAAAAGCAAATTTAAAATATTCAGTTACTTAAATAGGACCTGTTTGACAACAAGGAAATTATGCCTGCTAGTGGAAACGTAGCCAACTTCACAGGGCTAGTGAAGTCATGGATCTTGTAGAACATACATCTGCCATTTTACTAAAGCCATGGAATGTCTAACTACATTCTAAATGTTTGTCTCTCTACCCAGAGTTAAGTGTAGTTCCTAAGCCTCCTCAAGGAACTGTCTCTTTGAAACAGATGAATACCATTACAAAACAAAAACCAAAACACAGCCAATCATTATGCAGAATTGTAGAGCTCAGTCCCAAAAGAGAGCTGCTAAAAAATTTATGCATTTGAAATGTAAATAGATAAAATAACCAATAAAAATTTAAAAAAAAAAAGAATTTAGGCATGTAAGATTCAGGGAACAGTGGTGAAGAGGAGGCTCTAAGGTTATAAGAGTCAGAGGATCAGAGAGTTTGCTCCCAGACTATATCAACATAATGTCAGAAGTGACAGCCATAAAATCTCAAAAACATAATTTCCCAAATTTGAGCTGAACAAGGAAGGATAACAATAGACATGGTAACATGGATGTAGTAAAGCTCAGGAGTCGTCAAACATATACAGGTAACTAAGGAATCCTAAGAGCAGAGAAATAGTCTTCCACTGGGAAGAGCACACTAATTCATTATCTCATTCCAATTATCAGCCCTGAAAACATACATATTAATAACATTATATAGCACAAACAGACTGTATTTATGTACTTAGGGACACACACACATATATGAATGTAACAGGAATTAATGTTACATTATTACAGAAGGTCATAAATTATGAAGAGAACAAGGAGATTGGTATTTCAGGGAGTCTGAAGGGAGGAAAGGGAAGGAAGAAATAAGATGATTATATTATAATCTCAAAAATAATAATTAGCAAGAGATTGAATTTGGAGAGAAATAATGTACATAGTTGAACATTAATCTGTATCAAACGCTTCTGTTTTATTTTGATAGTATATTTTTGAAAAAGTTTTGTTACATTTATTTACTTCGTGTGTATGTGTGTGTGTGTGTGTGTGTGTGTGTGTGTCTGTGTGTAAGTCAGAAGACAACAATGTACTGGTGCTTGGAGTCAGTTCTTTCCTACCACATGGATTCCAGAGTATTGACCTCAAATCAGCAGGTTTAGAGGCAAACATCTTTTTTTGTTAAGACTTACTTTTATTCAATGTACTATGTTTTTAAAGATATAGTAGGACATTGTTCAATTACTTTCAGAAGAATGTGAGAATTCATTTAATGCAATAAGAACTTTTGGATCTTACGATGTTTGGCTTGACATTTTCTGTGAGATCACCCATCATGCAATTCAATCCTATATACTCTTTAGAATTTACTGGAGATACTCATTTTCTACGTTTTTCACTTTCTTGGTCTTCCACACATTGTCTGCATGATTTTATGCATCTTTGCTCTCATTTGGTTCCTCTTATATTCACTGATATAAAAATACATGACAAATTAAAATTTGTCCCTTGTGGGTAGTAAAATTTTCAAGAATTCAGACTCAGACATGGACTTGGATGAACTTTAGCCTGGAGGTTGAGGATGAAAAGCAGAGGACCAATTTTGATATGTGATGCTGCCATTGATTAGTCATTCTTGCTTAGACTTAGTAATCAAACTCTAAATATCTTATTCCCTTTAGCTCTTTTTATGTGATCAGCTATTCTCTTCATATATTCCAAGGAGTCATAAAGGTTTTGATATATTTTTGCTTGTCTACTTTTTTTTAATATACCAAGTACTCTAGCTTCACTTCAGGATCTAATTTGCAACATTCATTGAGGATTTTGTTGCTGATTCTAGACAGAAATGTGTAATACATATAAGATGTATTATATGTATACAATTTAAGTTGCAATGTTTATCTGTTTACATGTATTTCTGTCCTATATTTATCACTGCAAACTTTTTGACAAGTTTTCATTTTTATTTCATACTAAAGATTTTGGTGTAATAAAACAAACTTTTTAAAAAATCACAACACTTCTATCTGTATTTGAGGGGAAAAAAGTAGATTTAAGTCAAGGACAAGTGGGGCACAGTGCAAACTTTATAAATATTTGTGGAATGACTGAGAAAAGTTTATCTTGTAAGATAAAGATCCTAAGCACAATGTAGATATAGAAAAGAAGAAAAAATGATGAGTATTGAAGAACAGAGATGCCAGCAAAACCCAGTTGCATGTAAGAGGGCTAGTGTAACTTGACATGTGTGATGAAGTGCAGTCTATGTTTTAGAAACACTGGCCTCAGATGATAGACTTTTCAAAAAGAGGCATAAACGTAAAGACTAAGGTCTGACTTTTCAAAGAAAACTTGTCAGAAATAGGCACACTATGACAATATTTTATCATCCTTCTGGTTCCCAGGTTTCAATGTCTTGATCGTACCAGCAGAGCTCAGACTTCAATCTAAACTCTGCATGTACACCAGGTCTGAGCGTTCCACGCTGATTCCTAAGCATCTGACCCTATTGTATCCCTCAGATCATTTTCAATGTTTAGATTTTTGGAGTAAATTCTTTGTCTTTGATTGCTATGCCATGGGTATTCTGGGAATATAATTTCTAATTTTGATATGAATTTTAAATTGGAATATGGGCAACAAGCTGGTGGCTCCGTTGGAAATGCACACATATCAGACAATCAAACAAGAAAAAACTCCAATGAAAATCATTATAACAGAAGTTCTACCTGTGAGGGCAGCAAATGGCATCTGTTGTGCTCACCTGGAAGAATTTTAGTTTTTGTTCACGAGGGAGTGGATGAAAAGGAAAGTGAAAAACACATACGGAGAACACAGGCATTGGGGGAGCAGGGTCAGTAATTAGGGGAGTTTGTTGATGAGCTACAGATGGCAGATGCCAGAACTATATCATATCAATGAATTTGTATTTGGGGCTTGTTTCATGATAAAAAAAAAATAACCACATTGAAATTTCTGAGTATAGCTGAAGATCCTAGTGCATGTATTTTTAATGGTTGATGTTCTGTGTTTAGAAAGAAGGGACTTCACAGATTTTTTACAGGGTAGGCTGCAGCTATAGAGAGTGGAACAGAATTGCCTTTGGCAAGACATTTCTAGAAAAGGCTCATTTGCAGCATGGGATTTTCATGTGGTTACATTACTGATATATTGCTAACAATTGGGGGTCAACATGAATAGGAAAATCAGACAACTTTAATTTACTATCAAATAATATGTGTTCCTGTCTAACTATTAAGTTAGTCTATGGTTGAGAGAAATGAGAACTGCGTAGAGACATCTGGGTGTAAGTAGAACAGAAAAGAGAAATGCAGCTACTGTGCTCTATATTTTCTTAGGTTTGTTTTTAAACAAAAGACACTGAAAAAGATTTGTTCTTTCCCTACATCTCTGCCCAATTGTGTCTCCATCTCCCCATTCACACTTCATTTTAAAGCTGACAGTGGAATAATTTTCACTAATAGTTTTACTCCAAAATTTAAGCGATAACTTTTTGCTGCCTGGCTGGACCATATCCATTTGAACCGCTGCAGAATAGGGAACAGTATTTCAGAGGCAAGGTGTGATACAATACACTCACCTAATGATGATTTGAAATAACTGTCAAACTCATCAAACCTAAAGAAATAAAAATGAGCCGACATAAGAAGCGAAGCACGGAGGGTACGAGAAGGCAAGCCATGCACCTTTAATATTTTCAGACTGCACATTAGAGGAAAGTCAGAACCCTTCCAAACCTGCAGCTGCGTGCTGCGCTTAACAGACTGCGCAGGAGGAGGACGAAACTGTGCATCTCTATTAACTCTGACCACAGTCTGACTTGAGTACTTACAACTGATATCCCTGGGCCTCTAGGGCAACATTCAAATGCAGGGGCAGAAACACAACAGAGACGGCTGAGCTCAGAGGAGAGCATTTATGATAGTATTGCAAACAGCTCATTTAAAAGGTTTTCAAAATATGGTTGCAATATTGTTCCATGACTTCATTCTAAAGACTCTTAAAAGCATTCTCCTCAAAAATTGTTAGCTCATAAACACCATTCTCTCTGCTTCTCTTTTTTTTTTTTTTTTTTCAGTTCTGCACTGTAGGTTTCAGCAGAAAAAAAAAATGCAAAGAAAAAAAGTTTGGTTTCAAGATAGGCCTCGAATTCCTGCCTTGATTATCTTGGAACCAATGTCTTAAGTTAATAATCTGTTATTTGAATGGATATTTACACTGCTAAAAAGTTGCCCACATTCTTTTAATGTTACGGGGATTAGTATATTTGTCACCAGATTCTGCTATCTGGATTACATAAGAAATTCTTTTTTTCCTTTTTATTAATTATTTATTTACGTAAAGACTAAGGTCTGACTCTTAAAAGAAAACTTGTCAGAAATAGGCACACCATGACCATATTTTATCATCCTTCTGGCTCCCAGGTTTCACTGTCTTGATTGTACCAGTAGAGCTCAGACTTCAATTTAAACTCTGCATGTACACCAGGTCTGAGTGCTCCACGCTGATTTCTAAGCATCGGACACTACTGTATCCCTCAGATCATTATTTATTTATTTGCAGCTTCCCCTCCCTCCTTTCCTCCCAGTGCCTCCCTCTCACCTCAGCTCCCCACTCATCCACCACTCCTCTCTTTCTTTTCAGGAAAGAGGAGGTGGTCTCTCATGCATTATCAACCAGCCTTGGCCATAAGACTTCTTGCATCTTCTTCTGTAGTAACTAGACTAGGCATCCCAGGAGGAGAAAGGGTTCCAAAGGCTGGAAAAGAGGTCTGAGACAGGTCAGGCTCCAGCCTCACAGGTCCCACAGGAAGACTCAGCTGCAGAGCTGTTACATATCTGCAGTCAGCCTAGGTTAGTCCCAGGCATGCCCATCTAGTCTGTATGAGCGGCAAGGGACACAGCTTAGCTGAGTCTGGAGGCTTTCTTGCAGTATCCTTGACCCCTCTGGCTCCTATAAAACTTCCTGCCCACTTTCCACAGGATTACCCAGGCTCCACTTAAGGTTTGGCTGTGGGTCTCTGCATCCTTTTCCATCAGTTGCTGGGTGAAGTCTCTTTGATGACAGTTATGCTAGGCTCCTCTCTGTAAGTATACCAGAATGTCAATAACAGTGTCAGGGGTGGACTCCCTCTAATAGAATGGGACTTAAGGTGAGCCAGACATTGGTTGGCCATTCTCTTATATTCTTATCTGTCTTTTACTTCTTGCACATCTTGTAGGCAGGGCAAATTGTGGGCCTAAGTTTTTTTGTGGCTGGATTGATGTCCCAATACTTCAGTTCCTCCATTGGAAGTCTTGTCTGCTTAGAATAGTCAGGCTCCCTAGGAACCTCTTCTAGGAGTCTTAGCTAGGATCACTCTCATAGATTCCTGAAATTTTTCTTAATTGCAAACATTTCTTTGGATATATGCATGTGCGTTGCACTTTCCTTGCTTAGGCTCTCTTGTGGGCCAACATAAAAGAATGTGGAAACATAAAATATTGTAAACTCTCAGAGTGTTTAAATAACTGTTATCTTCTTAACACCAGTTTTATCTGCCTTTCAATTAGATGTTTCTATTTGATGAATTATAGCAGATATATTACAAATGTGAAAGAATATTTTTTACTTAAATACTTTCTCTAAAATTTCCTCTATAAACTGTAGGGATCTTCTTCAAGTTTCTTTTCATAGGGCTGTAAAGTAGTGAGCCCTCAGATGGGAAGAGTGTTCTATCAACAGTATGAAGCAATGTGGTAAGACCTTTCTGCCACATAATAAAACACCCTTTGTAGAGAGCCACACCCGAGCTGGCTATCGCCATTACAAGATGGCGTCGGCATCCGGTGTCTTCTCCCTGTAAACAAGTAGTCTGTGCATGTGCTAAGGGCCAGAGCGTGCCAAGTCACAGCCTATCCCAGGTGTCACATGAGGTAATGAGCAAACAGCCAATCAGAAATGAACACACCGCTCCAGGGTATATATAAGCAGTGCCTTTTCGGGGCTTGGGGTCTTCCTCTTAAAGATGCAATAAACGCTTGCTGCAGAAGGATCCTGGTGTCCGCGTGTGTTCTTGCTGGCGAGACGATTGCGCAGATTACAACCCTTACTAAAGCCAATTTATAGTTGTTACCTGCAGCAGAAAATTATATAGACTTACGTTTATATTTGAAGATTTGATCATATAATTTATAAGATTAATAAACATATGGAATGAAAATGAATGAAGGTGAATATTGGATAAACTAAACATTACCCTGAGTCTTTATTTTGAACTCTTTAAAACTAAAAACTGTCATACACACACTGTCATACTCCATGAATATGAATTGACTATAATATGGTTCTTCTTAACTATGTGTCAATATTTGATGACAACAAAGATACACACACACACACACACACAGACACACACACACACACACAGACGCACACACACAGACATACACACACAGACACACACACACACAGACACACACATACACACAGACACACACACATGCACACAGACACACACACACAGACACACACACATGTTGTCCGTGCAGGTTTCCCGCCGGCAGGAACACATGGACACACACAGGATCCTTCTGCAGCCACCGTTTATTGCATCTTCAAGAGGGTGACCCCAAGCCCAGAAAAGGCGTTGCTTAAATATACCCTGGAGCGGCATGCTCATCTCTGATTGGCTGTTTGCTCATTACCTCATGAGACGCCCCGGGATGGGCTGTGACTTGGCGCACTCTGGCCCTAGGCACATGCGCAATTCACCTGTAAACTTGGGAGAGCACCAGATGTCAACGCCATCTACTGGCTATCACAGCTCACCGCGGCTCTCTACACACATACAGAGACACACACACACACAGACACACACATACACAGACATACACATACACACACAGACACACACACACAGACACACACACACAGACACACACACAC
>JADRCD010206481.1:19129-30547 GCA_019843815.1 Montemys delectorum
ACACACACACAGACACACACACACACAGATACACACACACACAGACACACACACACACACACATACATATAAAATCTGGTGTGACATTCACATGCTATCATCCTATTTTCCTTGAAGTAAAAAAAACTATTTTTCTCTTCTTTTTCATTAATTATTTGAGGAAATTTATCCAATGTACTTTGATTATACTCACCTCATTCCACAAACCTTCCCTATCCTCTCCATTTGCCTGACTCCATGTCCTCATTTTATTTGAAATGCATGGAGACCAATCTGGGCTTCATTCAGACTTGGATGTGTGGTCATTCACTGACCCTACCAGGAACCACAATCTTAAAGAAAACCAGCTCTCCTTTTCGTAAGTGCTATTGTTGGCCAATAGCTGCTCAGCTAGGTGTGTGATTGCACGCCTACCTCCTATCTCCATGCTGGCATTGTATGTGAACAGATCTTGTGCATGGTACCAAAACCACTGTGAGTTCATATGTACAGCTCCCCTGATGTATGCAGAAGACCATTTTCTTCTACCCACTGCTCCTGGTACTGACAGTATACCCAATGTCTTTCTTCAACAATCCTTGAATCAAGAATGGGTGAATGGTAGTATTTGGCCCTAACTAGCCTGAGTGTTATGTAGTTTTTGTCTCCATTGTAAGTCTCTATGTTTATTGCTTTCAACCAAAAAAACCATCAGTCTGAGGAGAACAGACTGATGAACCCACAATTTATGCCTGTAAGTCATAAGCTTAAAACTATACTTATTTTGAAGTGTCAAAGTTGTAGATTTTAGTATAGGGCCTTATGACATGTCTAACTAGAGAATCTTATCCTGATTAATGGCCAGGTTATTGTTCCATGCCGTAGAGCTGGGAATAATTGTAAGGAGAAAATGTTGGTTCCACTTAGCCTGCGTAGCACCTTCTAGCACTATAAAAACAATTATCAGTAAGAATTAAGCTTTCAGGGAAGAGACAGCTTAAATTTTTTATGTTCTGTGAATTGGATATGTTGTTTCATTTTACTTTTTCTTTTGTTTTGTTTTTAAGAATAGGGTCGAGGCATCAGTTGGAGAAGAGGCCCTTGGTTCCGTGAAGGTTCGATGCCTCAGTATAGGGAAATTCGAGGGCAGGGATCCGGGAGTGGGTGGGTGGGGGCACGCCCTCATAGAAGGAGGAAGAGGGGGGATGGGATAGGGAGTATCTGGGGGGCAAATTGGGAAAATGGATAACGTTTGAAATGTAAATAAATAAAATATCAATAAAAAAAGGGAATAGAGTCTTAATGTTAAGCTCTTGTGCACAATCACAAATAATGGCATTAGTTGTAATCTTTGGGGTCTATTGGTTCCCACTATCCAGGAATTCAAGTGGGGTGAAACTTTTGATACAGAGATTTTCTTAGCCTGTGGTATCTAGTAATGTCATGGTTACCCCATTTTATAGGGTAACTATACATACTCCTTTATTTAATGATCTCTGAGCTAAGAAAAGAGAGTGTATGGTGTAGATAGCCCACTTATGGCTTAGGATTATAGAGTTTTATTTTTTAGTTCTCAGCACCATGGTCGTGTGTGTGTGTGTGTGTGTGTGTGTGTGTGTGTGTGTGTGTGTGATTCTTGAACAGTAGTGGATTTCTATCTCAGTTTATCTAAAGAGTAATTTCAGTGATGCTAAATCATAATTATAATTTGCTAGAGTTTTCAAATGCAACTCATACTATTCTGCTACTTTTAATTACATCCTCTGTTTTAATGAAATTCAATATATGTGGTGTGCTACTTAACCATTCCCCATCTACCCACAGCCATATGGAGAAAATCCTGAAGAATCAATGTAGAAGAGTGGGAAACCAAAGTGGACAGGACAATAATCGTGTGGGCCTATTACTTTAAAAAGTTTCTATACTTTGGTCCTTCACACCAGCACAGGTCCCTTGCTAATAATAAACATGCCAAGTGGATCTAAATCAATATCCTGGCAGCAAGGCTTCCTCTCCATTATTTCTCTTTCCTCTCTTGTAGCTTATTTCCCTGCTTGAATTAAGAACTAAAGGATGGAAGAGTTTAATGGTGTGGATGTAGGAAAACATGATTCAAGCTTGTCACCTCATTTGATCTAATTCTCTATCTTTCATTACTGGGTCAGAGTAAAACAGTGTAAGCTAAGTTAACTAAAACAAGCCTCATTTACATTATTTAACTTTTGTTTAAAAATATTATTTCATTCATAAAAAGAATTTTTACACACCATACGCTGTCTCCTATAATTTCTTTTTCTTGCATTAGTATATTCCATTAATTGATGATCCAACATTGAAATTATTAATTAGATCGTATTCTATTCTGGCAGATTTTCCTGTGGTACCTGCAGTCCTCTGTCCCATGAAATATCCATAAAGTAGCCAATAATACATTGCATTTAGTGGTCATATGTTCTAGGTTTCTTGCTATATGAATTCCTCAATCATTTCCTCTTTTTGAAAAGCTTAAAATATTTTAAAAATTCTGGTTGAGTATCTGTTCTCCAGTTGTGTTTTCTGACAAGTTTCTATTGATTGAATGGAATTATGACTCTTTGAAAGATGGTAGAAGCAACTGTTTTCTATCATATCAACAGTGCTTGAATGATCATGCATAATCAGTGTCACTGTTAAACATGATCACAGACTGAGACAGAAATTACCAGATTTCTCCACTAGGACATGACTCTCTCCTTTTCCTTCTTTCAGTGTATATTTCTTGGGAGTTATAAACAACACAATTTACGTGTAATAACTTGTGAGTTCCATACACAATTTAAACCAGGGTAGATATTAGAGTGGAATATACATTCAATCTATCATAAAACAATCTAATGATAGTACAGGTATATTAGAATATGGGTATAAATAAGTAATCACATATATCTATATCTATATCTATATCTATCTATCTCTCTATATATATCTATCTATATATCTATATATCTTTGTATGCAACATATATTTCTATTCATGTATATAAAACCTATGTAGGTTTCCATGTATTTACACTTCAGTGGTAAATGACCTCTAGTGACCCAGAGGAAAATGGAAAAGTTTATAAGCCTGTGAGTTTTCAAAAAAAAAAATCCTATGAAACTTTGTTAAGTCAGTAATACTGCAGAAGCAGCAGAATCAATGTCAAAGAAAGAACACTATAAAAACATTGATAGAGGAGACCAGAGGTAGGAATGATTCTCTGAACTAAAGTGTTCTTTATCAAAGATATATATAAGGAACTATCTTAGGAGTTATCTATAGCTTATAATAGCAACACTAAAATACAAATAAATGAAATATGTGATTTTACAGGGAACTGAGCAGCAAAGAATATCGCTTTAAAACAGATTTATAATGAATATTTTCACTAAAAGCTGTAATACCTGCTTTGTCTTGTATTTTAGCTATAACTTTCTATTTGGTACAAAAAAGTCACTAATTACTAGTGAAAGCAGTGCTTTGACTTTAAATATTTTGCAGTATTGTCCATAAAAATCATAGGCTGAGCTGCCAAGTTGAAGACATCATCTTGCCAACACCTAGGCAAAAGTGGTCAAGCCCTCTTCCAAATAGCCAGAAATAATGACTATGGATTTGAAATTTATGTGTGGATGTATAGGAGTTATAAGTAACCAGGAATTCATGCCACAGCAGCCCAAACAGACCTAAGTCCAGTTAGTGTGGCAACAGATAATTCCAAAAAAGTTGCTTGTGCAAGTAAAGGAATTAGAACAGCATTTCTATATAAACTGAGCCACAGCAAACAAATCCTAGCTCAGAAATCTGAATAAATTAGAGTTAGAAACACTTGAAGATTTCTTGAATCCATGATTATTCAGCGTTTCTTCAGATTTTCATCCCTGTGCTTGGTGCTCTGTTCTTTTCCTTGGGCTGCCATGTCGAGACTTGATACGATGTTTTTGTTTTACTTTACTGTTTTTTTTGTTTTTTGTTTTTTTTTTTAATTTTGTCCTGTTTGTTTCTCTCTTAGATTTCTGTTCTATTCTAATGAGAGACAGAAAGGGAGTGGATCCTGGAGTGGAGTGAGGTGTGGAGGAAATGAGAGAAATGGAGGGAGGGAAACTGAAATCAGGATATTTTGTATGAGAAAAGATTCCATTTCTAATAAAAATGATAAAGGATTTGCTATAGCCATGGACTACAGATTAATACAGTTTCTTATGCTTCGTTTGTGAGACATTTTCCTACATATGATTCTAGGGTTGAATTGAAATAACTAATTAGTATCATTAATCTAATAGTCTCTTACCAGTCTTGTAGAATATAAATATGTATCAATGCTAATTTAGGACAAATAATAGTTCAATAAATAACACAATGTTATGTTTGCTTAATTCCCTGATCATTTGGAATGACCGGTAAAGTACTACACATCTGACACTGTTGTCAGTATATTGCTTAATCTTAATATTAGCACAGTGAATTCACAGAGTGCTTTATGATCATTAATTAGTCATACTGTGTCACACTGCGTGAAGAAATGTGAAGTTATCAGAAATTAAGTTACAAATAATGTAGCTGGCTATCCTGGAGGAATTACTCCTTACAAGCAAATGTGCACTTCAAATTATAGTTTATTAATTTGTGGGACTTTTGAGCTTCTTGCTCTGATAAGTACAAGTTCGTATAATTAATGTAGAAGTGCACCTCTTTTATAGCTATATTCCTGCTTTTTTTTTTTTTCTTAGACTTTAGGCTGTTCACTGTTATGAAAATCTTAGCTCCAAATTTGATTAGCTTTTTTATTGTCCTTGAAGTTACAGATTAAAAGTTTAAAGAAAGAAAAGCTTTCAGCATACCATAGATCATGTTTTCACTTTCTCTAGGCAACAATGTATTTATGTATTTATTGATGGTTTTGTTTTATCCTGAAAATTGCTTAGTAAATATCTTTGTTTCAGAACACTCCCAAGTAGCTTTGTTACCTTTTCTAATGAAGTCTATATTTTCCAAAAATTATGTAACATGTGCCATTTCTAATATATGTCAGTCATTTGCAAGAAAATTTTCCTGAAGTTAATAGTGTTCCTTCCTCACCTTTCCAGACCATGAGCTTACAAGAAAGAAACAAAACAGACTTTCCTGGTAGACTTAAGGAACTCAAACTTTTTCAGAGTTTCCATGTTAACTTAAGTGTCATTTTCCACCAGTTTTCATACCCATTAAATAACTTTCCAATATCTCGATAAATCATTTTGTCATCCTAATTGTGACAAGACAACTTTCAATGCTAACATAATTTCTTCTGCTAATGACTGCAGTTCTTTTAGGGAAATAATAGTGAAGCCATTCGTATGAAACAATGTGGATTCATATTTTAAAACTTGGGTTTGTAATAGATAATTGGAGTGTATTGTAATAGGAGGAGAAAATCTAGAGATAGACATAATTTATTAAGGAAAAAGAAGGATTAGAGAGTGGAAGAAGAAAAATGACCTTACTTGGAAGAGAGTGAGCTTCATGTCAGCTTGGTTTTGTCATATTATCTAAGTTATATATGCTTCAGTGACTTAGAACAAATGAATTACAGTGAAGGAGTATTGCTCAATTTATTCTCTAGTAATTATAGCTCAGATAAGAAACTTATGCCATCTATAAATATTGTAGATATATAAAGAACTGTTTGTGTATTCAGAAATGCCAATACTCTTATTTGCTTTTGTGTATACCCATTCAATATATAGAAAATATAATCTGTATTTGCAGAATAATACCCTGAACATATGAAACTACTGATTAATGACTATTTTGAAGAAATTCATTATCTGAATAAATAAATTAAGTATTTAAAAATAGAAGTAGAAAGTAAAGCAGAGCAGGAATACCTAGTGTCATAGAATTGCTACTCCTCTTGGGAAGGAGGTTACTGGTTTTCACTGGTAATAAATCGGAACACTAACACTTGGTGAAATTAATCTAACACATAACTTTATCAGGGAGCATAAATATAGAGATTTAAGTCCTAACTTTGTTTATGTCTTTTCCACTTTTTCTTCTTTTCTTCTCTTTTTATTGGTTATTTTATTTATTTGCATTTCAAATGTTGTCGCCTTTCTGGTTTCCCTTCCTCAAACCATCCATCCCATTCTCTCTCAATTCTGCCCCTATGAGGGTGTTCCCCTACCCACTTACCCACTCCTGCCTCACTGCCCTAGCATGCCCACTATGCTGAGGTAATGAGCCCCCACAGGATCAAGAGCCTCCCCTCCCATTGAAGCCAGATAAAGCAATCCTCTGCTGCAGATGCAGCTGGAGCCTTGGTTCCCTCCATGTGTACTTTCTGGTTGGTGGTTTAGTACCTGGGAGCTCTGTGGTGTCCTCTTAGTTGATTGTTGTTCTTCCTATGAGGTTGCAGCTCCTTCAGTCCTTTTATTGGGGTCCCAGTGTTTAGTGTGATGGTTGGCTGTGTGCGTCTAAATCTATATTGGTCAGGCACTTGCAGAGCCTCTCAGCAAGCCCTTCTTAGCGTCATCAATAGTGTCTAAGTTTGTTGTCTGCAGATAGAATGGATCCTTAGGTGAAGCAGTCTCTAGATCGCCTTTCCTCCTGTTCAACTCTTGTTCCTACATTTCCTTTAGATAGGAACTGCCACAGGCCAGCCTATCTGGGCCTCCCTCAACCCAACCCGTGGGAGAAACGGAGGTCCTAGTCAGGTCGACGAGGGGTAGGCAAAGAGTGACAAACAGAACCGACACAAGGGTGTGTGAATCTGAATGTATTTCTTAAAAATGGCATCAGACTTTTACAGTCACTGCAAGAGAGAAAGGAAAATCTGGCAGCTCAGTACTCGAGGTACATCTGAGGCCATTTAAAATACACTGGGTCTAAAACAGCAGCCATCACCTCTGAACTAGTGTAGCATCCCCACCGGAGTCCTGCAGGGCTGCAGGTGAGCCAGCCAGGAGGACGATGGAGGCTCGAATCTCGAATGCTGACTCTAGAATACTGACTCTAAAATGCTGAATGCTTGACTGTTCAATCTCTTGAATTTCGACTGGTGCTGCACGCCTTCCCCAACCCCCACCCCGACCCCCCCACCCCGGCCCAAGCACTCTGGGGCCGGGGGGCTGCGGACTGCATGAATCTAAGTCCTAGTCCATCTAAGTTTTAGTTGTAGTCGGAGTGCGAGCGAGTTGGAACGGTCAACGTAGACTCCTCTCTCTGGAATGCTGACTGCTCCACACTGTCTCTCAGGCACACACTTGGCTCAAGGTCCCGCCCATCCTAGGTAAAACCGCCCACTATGCTAATCTTTTGGGCTAGTAGAGACCTGTCTCTTGCTAATTTCTAGAAGTGGTTCAGCTGCAGTACTTGACTGAGAATGAGGATTCTACTTGACCTTGCCCTGGGATAAGTCTCCCTTCTGTAAGCTTCAATGCCCTATTCCCTTCCTTATTTCCCTAACAATGCCAGAGGCAATTAGTCTGGGTGGGTAACATTCCAAGCCAGGGTTTAGCTAAGATGTTGGAACATTGGTAAAAAGTCTGGCTGTCACATTTTGGTGGGCATCTAGCACACGAGTATGTGGACATATCTGGGCTACCTCTGAATTAGGGGGTGCCAGGCGACAATGCGGGTGCAGGAGACTGGCTTTCTTTAAGCTTATGCCTCAGATACTGTGATCATGCAAGGTCTGCGTGGCAAGGAACCATTCTAGGTTAAAACTTTTGGGATGGATGGGTGGCCCCATCCCTCAAGTGGGGACCTTGTCTATCCACTGTATATGGTCTTAACAGGTTCTCTCTCCCCTTTGTTGGATAATTCAGCTAATGCCAACGCCTTTTGGTCCTGGGGACCTCTTTCTTCCCTGACATCTGGGACTTTCTGGTTCCTACCCCCAGCTCCCCATCCCTCATTGCTACATACTTCAGTTCAATTTCTCCAATGACCCCAGTCTCCTCCCACACCTGATTTTCCTTCCCCTTTCCCCTCTTCATCCTCCCTCCCTCCCTTTCTCTACCTCGAGTGATTATTTTGTTCCCCCTTCTAAATAGGACTGAAGCACCCACACTTTGTTCTTTTCTTTCTGAGCTTCATACGGTCTGTGGGTTGTGTCATGGGTATTCTGAGCTTTTTTTTTTCCTAATATCCAATTATCAGTGAGTACATAACATGTGTATTCTTTTGAGACTGGGCTACCTCACTCAGGATGATATTTTCTAGTTCTGTCCATTTGCCTGCAAATTTCATTAAATCGTTGTTTTTAATAGCTGAGTAGCATTCACTGTGTAAATGTACCACATTTTCTGCACCTATTCCTCTGTTGAGAGACATCTGGGTTGTTTGCATCTTCAGGCTATTATAAATAAGGCTACTATAAACATAGTAAAGCATGTGTTTTTGTTTTAATTGTATGTGTGTAAATTCCTTTACCTAACAAATATTTAGTGAGTCAATATTTAATATGTTTAGTTTAATATTCTAGGTTTTAAGTAGAATAGGTAAACTCCTCTTAGTATTGTAAACTGAGTTATTCCTCTTTTACATAGAATAAGAGAAATACTCTTCAAGAAAGTACATTACCCAGGACCTCAGTGTTATTGTAAATTAAAAGTTTTCTCTCTGAAACTCATGTCACCTGTTTTGGTACCTAATATATCAATATCAGGTAACTTGGAGAATGCACTCAGTACTGCTAATTTAGAAATCTTCATCTCCAGATCATTCTAATGTTAAGTAAGTTTTCTTACTCTTAGTATGATTATGATAACTTGTGTCAAAAGATACAGTAAAGAACTAGAAAAACATTATTAATTTTTGTCTGTTATGGGAAATACTTCCACTCAAAACTTCCTGGTGGTTTTTGTATGAAATTCATAGGCTTTCCGTAAAGAAAAGAAAAATACTTTTGTCCTTTTTGAATGTAAAATCACATTAGGATTTTTTTTTCACAGCTAAAACTTTTTGAACTTTGTTTTTTAGTCTATCACCTTCCATTTGTCATCGGCCACTGTGTTAACTAGCCACATCATTCATTGTCTGAGATAAGTGAACACATAGTAAAAATATATTCATTTTGACCATTGCAATCAAATGAACTATTATTATGCAGATGATTTGGTATGTATATCCAGTTCACAAACTTACTACATTAATAAAATAGTAGTTTTCAATTTAAAAAAAAATACCCTGGTTTGAAAAAAATTAGATGTATTTTTTACTATTCAACATGCTACAGGTAAAATAACACTTTAATTTTCCTAAGTAGTTGGGGAAAACAACTAGGGAATGTATATAATAACTAGTCATCATTGTCTAATAAAATCATGCTGAATATATTTTGAATTCCATGCTTCATCAGAAATGATTTGTTAGTAATTTTACTGTGGTAGTTGCAAAATTAGATCTGCTATCCTTCTATGAATTCAGAGACTCCACTTCCTGTACTCACATGGATTCGAATCACGTTATGTTATATTTTTAAATATAATATGAAATAAGATTATCATAGCAACTAGACACAGTTTTGACACACATAATTAACACATTTAATTACTCTTTATTTATTACTCATTCTACAGCTATTGATCTATGATTTCTCTTTTAAAATGTTATATATTTTAAAAGCATTTTTAATAATTTTGTGATTTTAAATTAGCTAAAGTTATTTTTCTAACTATACTTGTTTAAATGTACACAAGACTAAATATATAAAGTTTTTCTGTTATGTTTGTTAATTATATCAAAATCATGTAAGTTTTTTTTCCTCTGATAGACAGAGGAGAAATAATCCTAGTGCAGGGAAGACCTGAATTTGTATATTAATTGTTTTTCATTATTATTTCTGTGAAGACTAATTTACTTTTATCTTTATCTAGCTTTTTTTACACAATCTTTTAAAACATATAAAAAAAGTAACTAGACCATTGTCTCAGACTGCTAGTCATTTAATAAAATCACCTCCTATGGAGCTGTCCTTACACCACTAACATAGTGTGCCAAAAAATTTAATTTTCATGCACTGCTTCTTCCGGCTCTGTCAAGAATGCTGAGAAAACTAAAATGACTTTAAAGTTAACTTTATCACCTATAAAGATCAAATCATCTTTGTGTTAACTGAAGTTCCTCGAGGATGAAGCATGGCATAAAGGGCTGCTAAAAAGGAATGTACAAATATGTTGGTGAATAATTCATCCCACCCCTTGAGTCACTTGGGATTGGTTGAGTCTAAAACGAGAAGGAGCTTGACTGGGAAGACTTATAAGAACATAAGCTTTATGAAGATGGTAAAAAACTTCAGAATCAACAAATGGTAGTTATGTGGAAAAATCATAATCTAGGACCACAGGGCAGGATTGGGGATTAAAGTGAGGTTCTTAGAAGAATAAAACATTTTCTCTCGCTTTTCAAAGTTGATTCTGTTTTTTGACATGATAGATGCTCTCTGTATTCTGTGACTTCTGTGGTCCCAAGAGTTCCTGATTATGGACACTAATAGGTACAACACATCCCGAATTCCTGATTACAATCACTAATAGATACAAGCAACCTCAAATTCCTGATTTCAGTCAGTAATAGATACAATGCAATGCATCCCAACTTCCTCAATTACAGTCACTAAAATATACAGCACACCCAGAATTTCTGGATTACCGTATCTGATAAATGCAATGCATCCCAAATTCTTTGTAACCTTTGTGAATGGGGGAAGTTTGTTCTTCCCATCTCTTTAGATAAAATTTACCTTGGCCAACTGCCCTTTCCCCACTCCTTAATGATAATTATCATAAGAGACTTCAAATATAATTACCCTGATTACATTTAACTGTTAATTTATAGGCCAAAAAGGAAGAGTTTGAAGAATGGGATATTACTATGGTTTATGGTATTGTAGAAGGCCAAATTTGTTTATTATGTATCATAGATTTCATGAACAGTGCCTCTATTGTGCATGAAAGGCATGTTAACTTGGAGAAAGATATTCTGGCTAGGTTCACTGAAGTTATTTAAAGTGACAAATAATTTCTTTTAATCCAAACTGTACACATACATAAAATAATTCCATAATTAGGTAATGAGTAGAAAGCAACCATAATAAAGAAGGCCACTTTGAAAATAAAACAAAGAAACCAAAAGCCTGTTTACTGAGGATCTCACTTAGGCCAGAAAGCCAGAGATACAGGGGGCTGTCCAGAATTATTAAAGGCCATATGTGCTCCTTTAGTGGACCAAATGTATAATAGAAACTACATCCCTACGTTTCTTATAAGCTTATTTTTTTCATTATGTGTGAACATTCTACTTGTTCTTCTGTCTTCGCATGCCTTTGTTAACTTACAATGTAGAATACAACATATCTTTATGAACTGGATCTCCTTGCCTCTCATAAAGATACCCCAGGCTGCCTACCCCAGGCTGCCTACCCCAGGCTGCCTACCC
>JADRCD010206481.1:30557-47166 GCA_019843815.1 Montemys delectorum
TGCCTACCCCAGGCTGCCTACCCCAGGCTGCCTACCCCAGGCTGCCTGGAACGAGGCTTCATAGCATCTTTCCCTGTCAGAAGTTGTGTGATTATCCACACATTTCCCCAATTAATATTCTCAATGAACAACATATAATTACCAAGTACAAATTAGTTTTCTGGTTAATCTATTTATCAATAAAGTTGTGTGCTCATTTATGATACACATTTTCTTGGATTAGGGTAGAGAGTCAAGTGATTACAAATATGAGTATTTAAGAGTTATTTCTTATGTTAAAAGTATAAGAAGCAGAAATTACTTTTATCATACAAAAATAACTTCTGAAAACTGTAAAGTGTACTACTTGAACATGGGATAAATAGCTCAGAAGTTTAATGTTCAGGCTACTCTACTTGGGAACAGAAGGTCTATTTACAGACACCACATGGCTCAGAGATAATTGTCATAATAGATCCAGTTGATCTGATTCTCACTTCTGGCCTTTGCGGTCCAGACAAACCCAAGCTGCACAGACATGAAGGTATAAACCCCATACACAGTGAATAAAATGTATTTAAAAAAAAAAGAGTACAGAGAGATTATGTAAAATATATACTGGACATGCTAGAAGGTATTACACAATAAAACATTTTATACAGGAAAAAATCTAAGAAGAGTTAAATAGTTATCAGTTGAGTGAAAGTTTTTTAATTAAAGTATTATCATACCATATAGTAGAAAGACAAACATTGCATATATGCAAAATACACATATTGTGGTGAGAGAGAAGTAAAAGTATGAAAGGCCCAGTAACAATTTAAATAATAACTAAGGGAAATTACCAAGGATTTTATCCAGTAGAAGATCTAAAACCATAGAAGGATTTTTAATAGGCATATCATAAAATTACATACTCATTTTAGGACTGGCATTCAGGCACCAGATGAGGCAAGATTGAGTATGGACTAAATGAGTCATAAAATAGGTTTGATTTATACAGTGTTGTCTGTCAACAGATAACAGGAAGATGGCAGTGATGGGCGAAGTGAAAGCATAAGGATAATTGTAAAAGGTTTTCCTGAGGAATCAATGAACCCCAGCAATTGGATCCTTGTTTGAAACTAATAATAAATTATTAAAATATGGTATTTATTATTAATTATCACATTTATTACTTTCAGGATGGTTGTTTAAATTTATCAGTGATGTCTAAACGGTAGAATCAATTTGTAATATTGATGGATTAAAATTAAGATGGAGATGAGTATTCTATTTTCTGCTGTAGGACAT
Source organism: Montemys delectorum (assembly GCA_019843815.1). Lineage (NCBI taxonomy): Eukaryota > Metazoa > Chordata > Mammalia > Rodentia > Muridae > Montemys > Montemys delectorum. The sequence goes on from JADRCD010206481.1 coordinate 31,830, forward strand.
TCTAGAGTCAGTGGTAAAATACTTACTATTTCCTCTTCCTATAATAAAACTAAAGAATTTCCATAAGTGAATTCAGCAACACAAAAAGGTTACATAATCAGTCATAAATTTATTTAACTTTGTAGATGAACTAAGAGAACATTTAGTTACTTATTCATTAATTAAATACTTATTCTCACTTCGAAGGTAATTTCTAGAGAACACATTACATTTAAAAATATGTAAAAATAAACAAGGAAACAGAAATGAGAATAGGTGATGGCTCCTTTGTCAATTGACTGGAAAAGTCAAAGGATGTTCAAGACACAGGAAAAGTTATCAGACTATCTTTGCTGATAATAATAAGAGAAGTGGGCATATCAGACCATTATTTATGGACATACTAATGAGGTTATGGGTTTAGAGAAAGAGAATTGTTGGACCTTTGTCTTAAAGTGGAGAAATGCTCCTCTATCTACTCGTGATTATGAAGACGTAGACACAGATTAAGGGTACCTCGGCAGATACTCTGGATGGATCTCATTCGTGTCTTCTCTCCCATATATGCCAATGATAATGTTCTTCGGAAGAAGTATGTATTTCTGCCTTATCCTAGCAGAATAGCATCCTGTAATTCCAGCAGACCCTCTCTCTTACTGTGTATTTAATATACTTGTTCTATAGTTATGGGAAATATGTGGAAGATGCAAATTTTTCACTACTTCTAATATTAATATTTTAATATAATAGGAATGCTCTACATATGTAGTAAACTGCACTTTTAGTAGCATATCAGTGATTATTATTTAAAATTGTATGAAATACAATTTCACCATCATTATGAGTGTTGTAATGAGGTGGTAGTTTCACTAGTTTCAGAATCAGATTTTAGTATCTGTCTCACATTAAAACTGAGTTTAGTTGCTGTGTGGAATAAAATGCCTGCAAAGCCTGCCAAAGCCTGCCAGTGTTTCATAGACCTGCCTGGGCATGGAAGACATCCCTGTCAACTGTTTGCTATGTCATGAACCCATACTTATTTTAACATCTGGAAGCATACCCTTGGGGGCATGACTGTTTAGAAATCATCATTCTGGAGTTAAGCAGCCTGCATTACAAAGGAATTACTTGCTTTGCTTAATATAGATTTTCAAAATTTACTGTTTAGAAGGTCAGAACCAATCTTCTAGAAACATGAAATCGTCTTGTCTTCTCAAAACTTTAAATACAAGTTGAATTGAATTTCAGAACCTCTTAATTTCTGTTTTAGACATTTAAAAATAAAGTTCCAAGGAATATAATAGCTTGATGGATGAACAGTCTTATCTCATTTTGTGTGGGCTTTTCTCTGGCTTGGCAGAGAGATGTGCCTTGGTATGAACATAAGAAATATTGCTCATTCTGCTGTAAAATCTACTGTAAGAATATGTCTCAACCATTATCCATTGTCTCAAAGAATGGAGCTGCATTTATTAAATATTCATATTTGGTCTTTAGGTATTTGATTTCCCATGTTTTACAGAATTTGTTAGTATTTTTATTTATCATAGACAAAATGATAAATAAATAAATAAATAAATGCAAGCTTTGTAATCTAGTATCAGTTTTGTGCCAGAAGGAAGCATTGCCATGTTAGAGCAATTCTTGCACTGTGAATGACAAGAGAGCAGATCAACTTCACAACTTCAACAAATTGATTATAGATAAGTAGTTTTTATTTCTAGTATAAGTAGATTTTTTCATGCTATTAAGGATGTTTGCTTTTAATATGTGCATGAAATTGTTATGGATTGATCTTTTTGTATTAGAATTGTCTAGAATCCACTTTTTCTAGTAACTAGCTTCAAAATGTACTCAGATTATCTTTTATAACTATTTTTAAAAGACTAGAATCACTGATAATATGTTATTTGATGAAGTAGATTAATGGGCTGAGAAAAAAGTTCTGTTGCTAATATTAGATAGGTTAGACTTCAATTGTCTCCCTGCAATACATACAAATACTAACAGTACCTTTTGATACATATACAATACCTTTGAATTCTTTGTGCAATATTCCTCTTTGGTTTAGCTATGTTTTCTCAGGTGTACTATTATAAGCTAAATTCTTATATCAAAAGACAAGTTTTAAACGTTTTAAAAAATAAATTAAATCTAGAAGCAGAAGTAATTTAATGTAACCTTCTAATTATCAAATGGAAGTTGACATTACTTTGAAAGAGCTTAGATTCTTACTTAGTTTCCTTAAATGATTGAATTTTTTTAATGTTTTTATTCTTTAATCTTTTTCTTTATTTACATTTCAAATGTTACCACCTTTTCTGGTTTTCTCCCATAAACCACCTATCCCATTCCTCCTTCCCCTGCTTCTATGACTGTGCTCCCCCACCATGCACCCACACACTCCTGCCTCCCTGCCCTGGCATTCCCCTACACTGGGGCATCAAGCCTTCACAGGACCAAAGGCTTCTCCCATTGATACCCGAAAAGGCCATCCTCTGCTACATATGAGCTGGAAATTATGTCATACCGTATATGTTATACAATTAGGAAAAATTAAAAATTAGACTAAAATATCTGTAAACTTGTGAGGATGGAAACAACAGTAGCTTGAGAAATAAACTTGATTAAAACATAGATATATTAAATGTAATGTTATCTCTATGAAATTAATGTGTCTATGAAATATATATATATACATATGTACATATATAGACATATATATATATATATATATATTACAGAGAATGTCTGGGTAGGATAAGGAGCAATATTCTAAAGTCCAATGCAAATTTCATAGTTTTATTTTTGGTAACATCCTCCTACATATGACATAGCTTGGTATTTTATCTGCATTTTCATAGGTATTCAGGATAAGTATTTAGATTGGTAGAGTTTGATATTAAAGCAGAAATATGGGCATATGATTGTATGAAAAAATTTGAAATTGACAATGTGAATCTATTTTGATATAAGGCACAGCACTGTTAGCTGGTAAGTTTGGGAAAGACTGTAGGATAGGGCTTGAGAGAAATTTGTTGGTGAAAGAAAAATATTGTCTCTGTGGTAAGATAAAAACAGGGAAACCACATCCATCAATATGTATTTAAAATGTATATATGTAATATAAAACTATAATATAGAAGTATTGTATAGGCAGGGTAGAAATAATATTCTGAAGTCCAGTTCATAGTCTTACTTATGCTAGCTCTGACAACCTATAACATAACTTGATATTTTGTCTTTATTACATATTTATTGGTGGCAGACTTTGTAGCTATATATATGCTTAAAGTATGCCCAGTGTGGGAAAATAAGGTCATGAGGTGAAATATGAAGAAACTAATAAATGTTTAAGCATTTGAATTGGTAATGAATTTGAAACAAACTATTCTATTTTATATATTTTTAAATTTTTTGATGTCTTTTATAAACACAGAGCTAATAGATAGAAATAAGAAGAAAGAAAATGGTCTACTAAAAAGTTTTTTCCCAGTCTTTCAGGACAACAAATAAAAAAAATATTATACTATCTTTGGAAACTCACATTTCTCTTCATTCAATTCTCATACTAGGTGTTTTTGTAGCATTTAGTAGAACCTCTAGAAAATAATTGTCAAAGGTAACATCATAATAAAGTATTCATCATGACAAATTCTGCTCTTATGTTGTAATTCTTTTATAATATTTTAACTATAGAAACATGTAATGCAATGTGTTTTACTACATATTATCATTTTACCCTAAGTCCTCTGCCCTGTGTTTTGTGTTAGACTTTTAATGGTAATAGTTCGCACGTACACAAAATTTTCTTACCAGATGTGTATCCTGTGAAGTATTAGATAACACATTAATTATTGAAGAATTTGTAGGTCTAGTTACAGGATCAAATACGTCATTAATCATTAATGCTTCTTGCTTAAATGCATTAGAATAAACATTTACTTCTCACAGCAGAATCACAGAAGTATAGATTGCCTCTGTTTAAACATTGCTTTCTTACTCCATTCACTTAAAGTCAGTTAAGGTTTAGTCCTCAAAGCTGTCTTCTGTCACTGGTGTATGGCCTCAGCTTTTCCTCTAAATAAGTGAATTTATGAACATTTGTGATATTGTCTAACATTTTATGCTTATTTTCTACTAAAAATTTTGTCTAAGGATGTCTGAATGAGTGTGTGTGTGTGTGTGTGTGTGTGTGTGTGTGTGTGTGTGTTGTATGCATTTCTTTCCCTATGAAGGACCTTACTGGTTGTTCAGACTAGCTTCGAATTCATGATCCTATGGCCTCATAATATTCCTTCAATGTGAACGCAGACATGCATCATCATGTGTATGTATGTTTGTATGTATGTATGTATATGTATGTGTATATATCATCATTTACATATATATTCATGTGTGTATATGTACATAAGTATATATTATATGTGTATATTATGTTTTCATATCTCTTCATTAGTGACTTCACATGTATGAAAATATGCATGCATTTGAACAGAGGGGATCCACGGAGACTAGAAGTAAACACTGAATGTCTTCCTCTACCATTCTCAACCTTAAGTTTTGAACCTTAACTCTGAATAAAAAACAATGGAAATAAAACTCATATGAAGTAGAAATTGAGGTAAATGTATATCACTTGAAAACAGAAGCATTGTCATACATTGTACTAAGTGTGTCTTTCTGAGGAAACAAAAAATATGAGACCCGATGGCAATGTGAAGAGTTTAATTTATAAAATAATAAGAATGAAAGCTAATAATAGAAAAAAATCACAGTTGCACTGCAAATGTCCCAACAAGGAATTACACTATTCTATAAACTTTATAATACAACTTTCAACTCTATTTTAATTGTATAATTACCTAAAATTAGGTTAATGCGCATTCATTGCATAGTTCTGAGCATATCAGTTTTCCAAAACTTAGTTGACTTATAAAATATTTCTTTAAGATAAATTGTCTTATTATCTTCTTAAAGTATGCTATATATAGCATAATATAGCTAGACACAGAAAGCTATATCTATGGAATCAGATTTTTTGGGGGGGGCCAACCCAGGTAAAGGAAAAGAACAGAACTATTCTGATGATTTTGTTGTAATATTTCACAGAATTCACTCTGGTGACTTTATTTATATTAATGGTAAGTAAAAGACAACAAAGAATATTTTACAGTACTAACAAAATTTAAAATGTTTTCTTTTAGGGTTGAATGATAGAAGGACTCGTTCTATGTGATTGATAGATTTTGATTAACTTGATGTCCTATAAAATATATGAGAACTATGATTCCAGAATAAAACATTTACTGAACATGATGGCTTTCTTGACTTTTCTATTGACTTTCTTTTGACTTAGTCACTCCGCTGATGAGTCTCCCAGTGGCAGTTTTCCATTAGGAATATCACTGTATTCTGCCCTTTTCGTCAGGTGTTAATGGTTTTAAAGAGCATCTTTACATTACTACAGATCCCCCAGTGAACAAGTCAAAGGACACATGCTCTACTAGGTTCAGAGTAGATTTATTTATAATAGTCAGATGCTGGAAAGAACTCAAATGTCCTTCCACAAAGGAATGGATACAGAAAATGTGGTACATTTACACAATGAAGTAATACTCATTTATTAAAAATGATGATTTCATGAAATTGTTAGGTAAATGGATAGAACTAAATATCATCCTGAGTGAGGTAACCAAATTGCAAAAGAAAATACATGGTATGTATTCACTGATAAGTGGATACTAGCCCAGAAGCTCCAAGTAACCAGGATACAATTCACAAATCACATGAAGCTGAAGAAGAAGGAAGACCAAAGTGTGGGTGCTTCGGTCCTTCTTAGAAGGAGAATAAAACACTCATAGGAGCAAATATAGAGATAAAGTGTAGAGCAGAGACTAAAAGAAAGACCACCCAGAGACTGTCCCACATGCAGATTCATCCCATATACAGTTACCAAACCCAAACACTATTGTGGATGTCAAGAAGTGCATGCTGAAAGGAGCCTGATATGGCTGTCTCCTGAGAGGCCCTGCCAGAGCCTTACAGAGTCGGATGTTTGCAGCCAACCATTGGACTGAGTGTGGGTCTCTAATAGAGGAGATAGAGAAAGGACTGAAGGAGTTGAAGGGGTTTGCAACCCCATAGGAAGAACAACAGCATCAACCAACCAGACCCCTAGAACTCCCAGGGACCAAGCCATCAACAAAGGAGTACACATGGCTTCAGCTGCATATATAGCAGAGAATGACCTTGTCATGCACCAATGGAAGGAGAAGTCTTATGAGGGCTCTATAGATGCCCTGGTGTAGGGGAATTGAGGGGGGGAGGTGGGAGTGGGTGGGTGAGTAGAGGAATGCCCTCATAGAAGCAGGAGGAAGGAGGATGTGATAGGGAGTTTTTGGGAGGGAGGGAAACCAGGGAAGGGGATAACATTTGAAATGTAAATAAAGAAAACATCCAATAAAAATTAAAAATATATATAAAATATATAAAAAAGAGCAAAAAACAAAGGCATAGATTTAGGACTGATATTATAATTTTTTGTCAAAAAAGTGTATGAATTGGACAACTGCATTCTTAGTCTTTAGAATAAATTTCTTAAAATGTTTTCCCAAAGAAAATCTAATTACTTGTGTAGGGTTTATAAAAAGAACTATGGAGAAACAGGGGCAAGTTCTATGCATGTAACAGAATACATTTCTGGAAGTCCGTGACAGTCCTGTCCATTATCTGTGGTTATGATTACTTCAACTGTTATTTATGCCTAGTCCATGAATTTTCTTTATTGCCTTTAATATTGCCTGCTTGCAAGGCATTGAGCCACGATGGAGAAAGAAAAACCGTATCTATTATGCTTGACATTCTTACCAGGTACTAACAGAGATAAAACAAAGAAAATGCCTTGATTGATGAGAGATTACCTTGCTGTATCTTCAAGGCTCCTCATCAACTTCACAAACCCACTTGTCATTGAGGCCCATGCAGAGGAATGGGATAAGGATTCTGGTCTCTGTCATTTCTGTTGTCAGGAGTCATTGTCATTATTTTGTTTTCACCTTATATGGATATGAGAGCAAATCCTAATACAGTCAGCACAGTAGTAACCTTCAGGCAATAAGTTCAAACCCTTTTAATTAGTTCTAGTTTATGTAAGCTTGGGGAAAAGTCATTTCCCACATATCAGTATTTCATAGAAACTTTTTATTATGTGAATAGTTCAGTAAAATTTTCAGTTAGTTGACAGTCCATTAAAGTAAGTACATTTCAAGCTTTATCTGGCTGCTTTATTGTAATATAAAAGGGCAGAGATGCTGAATTCTAATAGCATGTTTGGAATTGGAGAATAACCAACTGCAGTGATGATGAATAACAAAAGATAACATCCCCTGGATAAGGAGATCCTCTGAGTTTCTCTAAGCATACTCAGTATGCAATAGTTCAACTTACAGAGCTTCTGTCTGCCAGCTCTGCTGGACACTGCGGCTGGATAATTGGCACGGCTGGTTACCTTTAGAGCCATTACCTGTCAATTCCTAGGTCTCAAGGTAGCAACAATAGTGTTCACGCTACACAGCTGTTATCAAACTTAGTAAGGAAAATCTAGAGGTTTAAAGAGTTCCTCTAAATTAAAACAAACATGCACAAACTCCAGGTCAGAGGAAGTTAGATTTTCTGACATTCCTTCATCTATTTAGAACTAAGGGCAGAGAAGGAAACGATTTGCTTACATAGCAAGTTCTACCAGAAACTTTCTTCTTTAAGTGCCCCGGAGAGTTAAGGGTGCACTTTATAAACAGCACAGAAGTAATGTTACTCAAACTTTTAAAGCATCTCCTATCTGGACTTCCTCTATGAAGGTAATGGAAAGAGGCTTTATTTTAGAATCAATATTCTTGTTAAAAGACATTATAGCTTCATGGAACTCAGTTTAAGGGAAACTCTCAGAAAACGAACTGAACAAGAGTACATGACGGACTTTCTCTTCTCTTAATAAGAGACTGAAACATCAAAGTTGCAACCCTCTAGCAGTAGCAAGAGTCAAGTGCAGCCATCAGATGATAGATAGAACATGCTTTCTAACTTATTAACTTTCACGGTGGAAAAACAAGTCAGCTTTTGAGGAAAATCATAGGCCTCCTAAAGTAAAAAGCAAAAGAATGATTTAAGCTGAGTAAATGTCAGGTGTAAGTATTACTTTAAGGATTTGGAAAGCATGCATTTGTGGCTTTTCTTACTTAGAATCATTAATCGTAGAGTGAACTCTGACATAGATTCTATGTAGAAAGAGCTGTCATTTGGGCTCTCAAAATCACAAAAACATTCAAGACAGATCATGTCTTCACATACTAGAACTCCCTACTATTACATCACCGAAATGTGTAACACTTTTGAAATCACAAGATATATATATGATGAAATGATTTTGTTTTTTAAAGATGCAAATAGAAAAATTACCTATATTGTTCTGAGGCCCCTGCATTTCTCAGGCCTTAAAATTTTAGTAATCTTCGAAACCTGTTTTATGACATCACACATTCTTCAATTTTAGACATTTTTTTCATGGTATGTGAAATAATTTGATTGGAAACAACTAGATGAAATATTATATTGTCTTACTCCTCAAGTATTATTCCTTTTCATATATGGTTACAATAGATTTTGATGGGTAGATCATTATTTTTAGGGATATAAAGCTTTTATAGGAATATTGTTTTATGAATTTCTAAATGTCATGGTCCCAAGACAAACACCACAGAGCAGCTGTCCCTTAAATATGATTTCATAGGCTCTTACCTTTTACCTTTGAGGAATACAGAACACCAGTAAAGTGTTGCTATCTTACATCTTATTTTTCTCTTACACTCCAACTCTTTCCTCTGAATGTAAATGTATATATTGACATTGTAAATTCCAACCTAGTAAACTTTGATTGACAAGTATGGTAACATTCGGAGGATGCTGGGAATAAATGTTACACAGAAGAATAAAATGTGCTGACTGTAAGCCTCTATATTGTAACATTGAGCCAGATTTTCATATGTCTCCAATAAACAATTTCATGCCTCGTTATATTTAAAAATGTCAATTTTTAAAAATATATATTTTAAGAGGTAACTTTGACAATTTGAAATAATGAGAAACTTTGTACTTTCATCAATTTGATTTTCCTCTGAAAATAGGATGTAAGAAACATTAGAATAGTCTTGGATGACACAATATAAATAAAGAAACGTATGTATTCATTTTCCATAATATTTATTTAGCAACTGTATGATGGTAGGTGGCTTACATTGTCTCTAAAGCTTATGTCATCTTTTATAACCTGAGAAATGAATCTTTGCACTCCTTTCAGAGACAATTGAAAGTACTACTTAATAGTGGCTATGATAATACTTTCAAACTGTAAGAATGAATAGATACAATTATAATGCTAGAAGTCATGAAGCCCAGAGCTGATAATTATGACACAATTCAATGTGTTTGTAGCTTTATAATTATTTTTACATTCTGAAATGAAAACAATTTTTTCTTTCTCCATGGTCACCAGTGTGTGACCATATTAGCATAAATAGGTTTTGTGTAATTTGACAGAGTTATTCCTTCTAAATTAGCCTGGGTATGATAGCACAAGACTATCTGTGGTTTTTCTCCTCTTCGCTAAATCATAGTTGTGGGCTGCTATTCGGGAATATGTTAGATTAAAAACATATTAGGCTATTTCAACTAAATATGTGTATTGATATCTTTAAAGATAAAGGAATAGAATTCTAGACAAAACAAAAGAATATCATTACTTAGGTTGACTTCATTTAATATAATAAATACCCTCAATAGCTTCTGAAGTATCAAATGGAAGATATTCAGATGCTGGCATTTGCAGGAATGGCTGCCTGATTTATTTTTACTATTAAATATATATATATATATATATATATATATATATATATATATATATATATATATATATGTATATATGTATGTGTGTGTGTGTGGCACCTAACACCAGGCACCCACACTGCAGTTGGAGAACTGGCACCAGGGACCAGGGAACAAGAGGGGAGGGAAGAAAGACCTGCATCCCATCAGACCTCTGATACTCTGTGCAGGCAGATGCCAGTATCTGTCCATGCTCCCCACTCTGCTGAGTCTGGATGGGCATCTGGATCCCAACCACCAGGAGCAGAGGGAGACAGCTGCAGGGGGTCCCTGGGCCTCAAGGACAGCAGGTTCTAGTCCCTGGGTGAAAGGCCCCCAGACCTGGGGAGACCCTCACTCAAGCCTCGGGATGACACGACCACCCAATAACTCTTGAGAGACCGAACTTGCTGCAAAACACACGAGATTTATTGAGGAAAGGCTGGTACTGGGGTCGAACTCGTAACCTTGCAGGCCAGAGGAGTTCGACCATGAGTACGAGGAGTAAGGGGTATTTAAAGGGAAAAACTACAAACTAGGGGGGTGAGGGGGTTATCAAGGAAACAACAAAAGAACAGTGGAAAATTCTAAAGAGACCCAGCCCCTAGTGAGTCAGAGTCATAAGGAAAACATCCTACACATTCATTGTGCACAAGAATGTGGTTCGGTCACAAGATTGTGGTTTGGTCTATACTATTCACTTTATGGCTGACCGTTCCCTAGAACCATCCAGATGGCTGGCTCATATCCTGCCTTTTTGTTCTTGGACCTAGCTGGGGGGGGTGGGGCTTTGTGGCCAACAGGTTTCTGAAACTGGCTAGTCTGCATTCTTGGCTGTTACAGAGGTTTCCGATGCCCTTCCAGATGAAGGTTACACAGTATACATTCCCACCAATACGTTTCTACTAAATACTCCTTTTTTTTCTTAATTCTAGAATTCTCCAGCCCTACATTGGCATTGCAGGAGACTCTGGACACCACAAATTGGGAGTGACAGAGCAGCTCAGTCTGCCCAGGGGCCTAAGGGAGAGAGGAGGAGGGGAAGAAAAGCTGTGGCGCTCACCCACTCTCTTGGCTGCAAACACTGGGCGAACACATCTATTTAAAAGGAGACAATTCCTGATCTTAAGGTGTTTTATTGTAAAAAAAGAGAGAGAAAAGGCAGAGAAGTAGAGGCCAGCCATGGTCACGTGCAGAGAGGGGGAAGGGAGAGTTAAGACAAGAGTAAGAGGTTTAGAGAGAAGGGAGAGAGAGTAGGGAAGGGGGCAAACCGCCCCTTATATGGTGGGCTGGCTACCTGACTGTGGGGTGGAGCATACCTAGGTGTGGTCAGACGACTGGGGGTGGAGTCCAGCCAGAATACGGGGAGTTTAGGGCATTGAGTACATGATAGATAGCACAGGATGATGGAGTTAGAGGACTCACGGAGTCAGCCATGTCTAGGAAGCATGGCTTTATTGTTCCGTTCCTTGTAGAATTTTCTACTGGGTGGCTGGAAGTAAGCCTCACTCAACCTAGAACACAGACTGCTTTTCAAGGCACAACATCTATATGAACAATAAGACCCACTACATTTACCCACAAGATGCTACACTGTATCAACCAAAAAAGAATAGGAGATATATTTAAATTTGTACACTTCTTCTTCAAAGGCAAAGAGCAAAGCAATCAGCCCTAAATATGCAGTGTCTATTTGAATTCATTACCCAATTGTTACATCTATTTATTCTTGTCAATATGACTGTTTTACCATGAGATAAATTAATGAAATATAATGAAAGTATAATGAAATGTAAGTGATAAAGAGATAATTGTTTAGACTCTATGAAATCTATGATAATATATATGAAATGCCAATTGTAAAAATAGGTAATAAAGTTTGACCATAGAAACTTTTCTTAGAAATAATTCAGTTGGGGGTGGAGAGATGGCTCAGCAGTTAAGAACACTGACTGTTCTTCCAAAGGTCCTGAGTTCAAATCCCACCAACCACATAGTGGCTCACAACCATCTGTAATAAGATCTAATGCCCTCTTCAGGAGTGTCTGAAGACAGCTACAGTGTACTTACACATATAATAAATCTTAAAAAAAAAAAAGAAATAATTCAGTCACAGTCAAACATCATTGTCGTCATATTTTGTTTTGCCTCTGTAAATCCACAAGATGTGTGTATAAGACTTTAAGTGTATTATGTAATAGAACAATTACTTTATAAAATTGAGCACTTTTTGCTAGATGTGGTGGCACATCTGTGTTATCAAAGCACACAGGAGTCAGAAGTAGCAAAGCATTTCATTCAATAGTGTAATTCTTGTGTAACCTGTGGAATCCCATGTGCTAATATAAACAAACTGATAAATAAAGCTTACTACAGTAATATACAAAATAATGAAACAAAATTTAAACCAACTGCCTTCTATGCCAGCAAATACAATTATTCAAACTTGATTTATGCAAAACAATAATATTTGTCCTTTCTGTCAATACTAAAAAGTGATACAAATGATTATCCACACTTTGCTCATATTAAAAATAAATCATCGTTTAATTTTAGGAGGAATGTATTAACACAGGTGTAACTTTCACGTCTTTTCACCACAAAATGTGGCCATAAGATTCTATTGAATGTAAATGTGCTGGAGAAGTCATTTTGCACTACAACTTTCTCCTGCTACTCTGGACCAAAGTTAACTTATGGAAAGAGTTATATTATTTGTAATATTGGAATGGAAATTGATGTTTCCTCAAAATGTTGGAACAATGAATTGGAAAATAAAGGTTTTTCTGTTTTACTAAGGTTTTATAATTTTTACCACCACTTTAACTATTGATTTTTAAAAATTAGAGACTATGATAGTGAAAGTGGCAAAGCCTTTGTTTTGGGTTAGCTCCTTAAACTAGAAAAACATCTACAGTAGCCACTAGAATAAACCCATCCACTAATTGTACTTATATTTAAACAAAATATTTACAAGATAAGGCTGTGGCTAAAACACCATATCTCAGCTTGGCTTCTTCTATCTTTCTCCATCAGTATTTTTTTGTTTTGTTTTGTTTCAAGACAGGGTTTCTCTGGGTAGCCCTGGCTGTCCTAGAACTCACTCTTGTAGACCAGGCTGGCCTCAAACTCAGAAATCCGCCTGCCTCTTCTCTCCATCAGTACTACTTAGTATGATGATGGTTAAGCCTCCCTCTACTTGGCTGCAATTAGATTCATGGGAGCATCCTGCAGATGTGTCTTTAAGTGGGGAGGCAGTCAGAAAAGTTCCAATGAAGACTGGAGATTCAGTATTACCTGCTGGAGACAGCAAGCTGAGCAGGGCAGTCAGCTCTCTCTCCTATCTGACTGCAGATCTAATCTCACTATTTGCTCTCATGCCTGCTGTCCGGGCTTCTCCTTTGTGACTGAACCATGGAACTGTGAGGCAAAAGACTGCTCTCCTTCCTTAAGTGGGTTGGTGCTGAAAGTTTGTTACAACAATCAGAAAATTAACTAAGATTGTTATCATCTCACCTAAGCCAAGTCGCCAAGCCAGAGGGAGTACACGTGGAGCAGGGGTCACTCGAGTGCTTGCAATAGCAACATGGGAGAAGTAGCCATGATCTATGGGAAAGGAAGTACAAGGAAACGCTGCTCCATCTTGAACATTGGCCTAGTGATCCTAGTGGGTACTGAAGATGAAAGATGGTACACTAGGAAATTTCTTTTTAAACCTAGTTACTTACATACAAAATGATGTAAAAATAAGCTTTTTATCAATAATTTACATATGTGACTGATTCAACTCCCAAATTTATATACCACTGTAGTGTATTTTCACATTTATGGACAGTTATTTGTAATAAATTGATTCAATGAAAATGTTTGAAAATCTCTCTTTCAGAAGAAAAGAGGCCTTCTGAGTTACATATGGTACTTAACAAATCTTCTTGACCATAGCTCAGGTACTTCTTGATTAGCTGTAGGATGAAGGAACCAATACAAATTTGGTGCCTTAAACTTTTCTCTCATTTTATCCTTAATGTTAGAAATATTTTGTTTTATTTCTTCCATGTAGCTGCATTAGTGAAGGTTTAGTAAGAAAAAATGTTTCTCTCCCTCTCTCTCTCTTTTTCTCTCTCTCTCTCCGTGTGTGTGTGTGTGTGTGTGTGTGTGTGTGTGTGTGTGTGTGTGTGTTGGAGGAGTATGTGTGCAGAAAGAGAGAAAGAGACAGACACAAAAATAGAGACAGACACAAAAATAGAGACAGACACAAAAATAGAGACAGACACAAAAATAGAGAGAGACAGAGAGACAGAGACACAAAGAGAAGATCAAAGAGAGAGGAAGAGAGAGAGAGAGGGGGAGGGAAGGAGAGAGAGAGAGAGAGAGAGAGATATCAGAGAACTGAAAGTCCAGAAATGTCACAGGAGTGTGGCCTTATGCAATTGTACAAGAAGAAGTAGGTAAGGTCGTTGTCCCAACATGCGTTGCTAGTGTTTGAAACATCAAGTTTGAAGCCAAGAGGGATGTCCAGTGAAGGGGAACAAGGACAAGCTGGAACTCACAAGCACAGCCGTCAGTTCTCATTTTCTTTAACTGCACTGATGTGAGTGCTCTGTGAAAGAAGCTAGTGCCCTTTGTCATCTTGCTAAACACAGATCTGATCCTGCAGTCTGAGAAGCTGAAGGCAGATTCAGAGCAAGGTTGGGCATTTGCAGGCCAAGTGCTGTTTCTCATCAGTGAGATGAGCCAGTGGATCAATGTGTCTGAGCCACAAAGTGGCTGTCTCTTCACTTCTGCAATCCAAGTGTTAAACAAGAATCTCTCTTGTGGCCCATTCTAATCATAGGAGTAGGGGATGTGTAGTTCCGTCTAGCCAGGGTGACACATTACAAAGCCACCACAATACTCACCCAGAAGATGAAGTATGATTCTGCCTCGGAGGCTTAAACGATTTATAGAATCTATGTTCATAAAGCAGGGCCACATGGTGAATAGTTATAGGCTTCTTGATTTGTTGCCGACCCAAGGCAGGTAATGTAAATATGGTCTGAGTTGTAAATGGTTATAGAACTCTGAGGCAAGTACATTTTCAATTCTCAGATACACAATTAATATCTATGCAATTGATTTTGTAAGGAGAAAATTAATCTAAGGCAATATGTTATTTAGATTCACTTAGAAGCGAGTGGCTCAAGTAATCTCTGGAATATGTAAGTGATAGAGAACAGAAAAAGCAGTTCATAGTTCTGATTACTGTGGTTCTGTGGAGCCTGCGATCTATGTCTGGAGGCTGTTACTTTCATTTTGTTGGTTATGTCTTATTTTCATTAAAGATGATACTTTTCTACATTTATTTAATGCATGTGAGCATGTGTGTATATCTTTGTCAGTCTCTCTGTCTTTCTATGTCTCTGTGTCTCTGTCTCTCTCTGTGTCTCTCGCTCATTCTCTT
>JADRCD010206481.1:47266-62088 GCA_019843815.1 Montemys delectorum
GTGTGTGTGTGTGTGTGTGTGTGTGTGTGTCTGGGTGGGTGGGTGGGTGGGTGGGTGTGTGATAGTGTATTCAGGCAGGGTTAGAGAAGAGCTTTAAATAATCTATTTTCTTCTGTCACGTGTGTGTGTGTGTGTGTGTGTGTGTGTGTATGTGTGGTATGTGTGTAAATGAATGATGGTGTCAGAGTTAACATCAAGAGCCTTTACTACTAAGACAATTTACCAGCCCACAGTGATGCTATAGTATTAGTATTTCTAATAGTGCTTTTGTTTCTGTCACAAAATTAAATGTGATCACTAAATGAGTAAGAAACAAATGCCTTACTTGACGATTCTGTAATAAGGAAACCAAGCCCTAACCTTTAAACTAGAAAATAACAACAGACAGAATATTAAGTTCCACATAAACTTCAAAATTTTATTCAATATTTTAACTTCCATTCTAAGACTCAAGTTTTCACTTTATTCTCTAATAGAACAGCTCACATTGTTATGTGAGTGTTTTAATTTATGTATCCAGCATCTCTAAATTTTAGAATATAAAATCAGAGACAGTTTATAAAAATGCACAAGATTGACATAGAAAACATGGGGAAATGCAACACAATTTAAAATGTTGAAGTAATCTCTACTACCTTTGTGTATTACCAAATCTTTTGTCTTCCTTTTTACATGGATGAAATTGTCAAGGAAGTAGTTGTCTTCTATAGTTCTTGTGTAAAAATACAGTTATCCCCTTTAGGGAGTAAAGTATTTTGCAACATAATTTACTGGAACTAGAATCTCTTTGTCTTACAAGGATGCAATCCTAACGCTACCAGTAGTACCGATATGCCATGATGGTATTAATAATCATTATTAATAATGGTAATTTGCAGATTTCAGTTTTTAATTTGGAGTAACTTAATTTGAGGTATTGTCTCATTATATCAACAGACTAGTCTGGAACTGACACTCCTCTTGTTCACATCCACTAATGTTGGGATCGTGTTGCCTATCTCCCTTGGCCTGTCGCTTTGTTTGTTCTGTAGGTAACCTTAGCAGCAAGGGATCATTCTCAAAATATCTTTAAAAGCATTTTTTCTTGATCACAAGAAACATTTTATTATATTCTTTATCACATGTACATTTTGGGTTTAGTCTTCTTTTAAGATCATTGACTAAAATACATTTATTTTTTTCTATAAAACTACAGAAAAAAATTAGAACAAGGCCTACTAGTTTAAGAATTATGTTTGCAGTCTGTTGCCAAGTCCAGTGCAAGAGAAATGAAAAGCAAAGGGTAAATTATTTGGTTTTAGATGGCCAAGTCACCAGCCAAGAGGGTGATGATACTGATGAATGCCTAGGACTACAGAACTTAAGAGGTGAGTACAGGAATAATTAGGCTAGCCTGAATTATCCTATTGCATTTTAGCATTCTATCTCAAGGCAAAATAAAATAACACAGAGAAATACATTGAAAATGTACTTCTTATTCAAATTCATTCATAAGTAAGCAGTATTCTAACATATTCCAACCACACAATTTTCACTCAATTTGTGTCTTCTATTGATTAAGTACCATAACAAAGGTCACTTAAATCTATACTAATATGAAGGAAGTAGACTCTTAGGACATGGCAGAACTTTTTGTGAGTATATCTGTATGAAGAATAAATTGGTTGTTAGTGTGGCGGCACACACCTTTAATCCTGCCTCAGAAGAAAAGGAAAGCCATGAGGTCTATGTCAGCCTGGTCTACTTAGTAAGTTCTACTCTAGATAATGCTACACAGCCTGATCTTGCTTGTCTAAACAAATGAACAAACAAAAAAGAAAGAGCCAAGCATGTTTTAAACAAACAAACAAACAAAAAGATAGATTTCTCATTTATTTTTCTCTAATTTTAAAATAAAAGTTCAAGATACTTTACCCAAATATGATTCTTTAAAAAGATTATTGATAGACATGTTAATAAATAATTCAATCAAAATGTTCAAGCACTTCAAACCCCGTGATATGATTAAAGGAGTTGAAAACAATTTAAAACAAAATATTATGTAATAAATATTAGTGATAATTAATATTAAGGTATTGATAATGTAGGACTACAGAGTGGTGAACTAGTTGTGTATAAAAGAGTACCATAATAAACAATTGATTTTATTTCTATCAAACAATCTCTCTGCACTAATATTATAATATAAACAGTAGAGATGAAAGTACTAGTAACTTTTAGATGAAACACCTTTTTTATATTTAAGGGAAGAGCATATTAAAATGCTTCATTTGTTATTGAGTGAACACATTCTATTGTATTGAATATCAAACCTGTAAGAATGTATTTGGTACATCTTCAAATTGTACGTGTGCTAGAGTTCGAGTGGCATTATTTTTAAATCTTGACACTAATATTTACTCTATATGTGAACTCTCCTTCTTCATTGTCCTTATCATAAAATGAGGACAATAATTTTGCCTACCTCAGAAGATTGCTGCATGCATTAAATTTGATGAATAATGAATGTGAAGCCATTAGCTCACTGCCCAAACCCAGATAAGCCTTCAGTAAATGCCTATTGTTTTTGTAGCTATTGTGGTAGCTGCAAGACATACAATACAAATAATAATAAAAGGGAGACTTTACATGGATAAATTTATCTTAATGTCTAAGCAATGAAAAATTTATTCCTTCATTCAACAAGCATTGTTGAGCACATCGTCTGTATCAACAGGAGCACTAATGGAATGCACACAGAGATGCTACTTTGACTCTATGCTGCAGAAATGCCTGGCATAGTGAGAGAAGCTGGCAAATCAAATGTTACTAGAAAACAGTCTGATGAATTTATAATAGCAGCACACAATAAAATCTCTACAAAACAATGCAGAAAACATTGACCTTGACTTATGAGAAACCGTAGAAAAATTTGTGTGATTCATGACGCTAACATCTCCAAACTAGTGTGAATGAGAATGCTGAGTTGTGATGCACGATTTTTCTAGGCAGGTGGATTTGGTAAGGACAATAATAAGATAAAATGAAAGGATCTAATACAACCAAATCGTTTCAAAAGCTGAGTGAAGTCCTCAAGGAGAGTTTAACAGTGGGAGAGGTAACTTTTACTATGAGTAGTCTAGAATGTGAAGTTCGTTTTTGTTGTCTTCTTTGCAGTTACCAACATACTTCAATCATCCCCTCAAATAGATTAACTTTAGAGAAAAGAAAAAACATGCACAAGTGAATAATTGTATAAATAATAAAGACCTAGGATTCCTTTTACTGTAACAGAAGAATAGACATTGAATAAAAAAGGATAAAAGAAGCCCGTAATGTTTGACAGCTTTTGATTTTGCTTTTCAAAATGATTAATTTTGGCACCATCATATTTGACACATTCAGTAATCAATTAAAGACAATTATTTCAATCCAAAAGGCTTTCACATATTTTAAAAAAAAAATCTTCCTTGAATAATTAAGCAATTATTACAGCTTGAAAAATATTTTCTGGAAAACTGATTTCTACAACACATTTCATTATTAATATTTAGCATTTCAAAATATCTCTAGTAGAATCTATGGTTTTGTGAATTCTTCCTTGTTTCTTCACTGAGACAAATGTGAACTGTTTATTCCATTCTGACACATGTGAAAGCCATTTGTTGTTTTTGAGCAGGACCAGTAATACTCAGAGCTTCTGTCTGTGTAAAAACCCGTTGCTTTAAGCTGCCAGTTTGAACACTTTGTCCTGCTTTGTCTCAATGATTTCTGGAGTACTTGTCACAACTTTTTACACTATAAGAGTTTATCAATCTTAATAATTTAATAGAATCCAGTAAAGGAGTTCTTATGAGAAGCATCATACAACTTGTAGGATGATAATCATCTAGCAAAGATGAATGCATACAAATTTCACTGAGTTCAAATTAAGTTTAAGTTTCAAATATGAATGACAAAATAAAAACTGTAAAAAATACATCACCTCGCATGATACATCATTGCATATTCACCACTTTGGGGAATAATACATAGATAATGACTTTAATGCAACATCTAAGTTTTCATGTACTCCTTCGATGAAGAAAATGTTCCAGTCTTCAGCATGGAGTAGACACCAGAGTTACAGAAAACACCAAAAGAACAAGGCACAAATACCCTGAATAACAAAAAATCACCATGATCATTTACATTAGAAGAATCACATTCGTTACCAATGGCAGTTATTTACATGAAGAAGCTGTGCCAACTAATGACATATGAGTGAGGCTCAGTGGAGCCCTTCATACACAAAACAGAGTTTGAAGCTTGTCCTTCCAAAAAAATCAGTGTTAGACTTCCTTAGCACATGCTGATTTTGTAAGAATTGATCAAACAGGGAAACCTCTTAAAAATACCGGGAAGCCAGGACTGTCCATTAAGCTTAAAGTCAGGGAGCTTCAAAAGAGTTTACTGAATAAACATCCTTCCCTAGGATATGCCCTAATTGCAGGGAGTAATGCTCCGTTCCAGGAGGCATCCTCACCCACAGTGAGGGGTGGATCTCTCCCCCCAACCCCCCCATATACTAAAGGTATCTCCTCACCTGGGGCACAGAGGGCAATGGAAACAAAGAACAATGAGCTCCACCAATGAGAGATAACTAACTCATTCTGTAAACCTATGTTCTGAAAGGGCATAAAGAATGTGTGCTTTTGTTCCTCGTGGTCGCCTTTGCCCCAATTGCAGGACGACCCCAGTATACTGGATCATTAAACCTCTCGCTTATTGCATCGATCTTTGTCTCCGTGTCTTTGTGGTGGGCACATCCTTGACATAAGACTCGGCTCTCCCTGAATCTTACCATTTTTATTTGGAAGAACAGTGAAACTTCTCTAGTGATGACTGAACCATAACAACAGTTCATTTAAGAATTTTCTCATTAGGTTTCTCTATAGTTTTAAAAAAATTCTAAAGAGTAAAATTAGCAAATACAGGAGCTAGAAAGATACATAGGGGAATACATTGATTAGCAGAACATATGAGTTAAATTCATGAACATTTCTGATTTTCTGATGGTATTTTAAGTATTTGACAAAGCTTAATGACTCTTTATATACTATTTGTAATAGAATTAGTTGCAGATTTTTTTTTTGCATTTTCTCCCAGTAATGATTTTTGAGTCACTGTGTTATTCCTAAAATCCTCTTTCAGTCCATCATTTAACAGAGTAGTTAAAACAATATTATATGACCACTAAATATAACAATTGCCATATAGTATTACTTCCAATATTTAAGTGAATAATTAGTTCCCATGTTATTTCATTGTTACTGTGTTTTATTGTGTTTCCTTTTCAGTTCCTCTTCAGTGAATGCTGATCTAGAAAGTCTGCCAGCTTTGCATCTAAATATGAGTATAGATGTGAAGTGCTCAAAAATTGGTAGTGCTTAACTAAATCTGACAACAGGGATCTGTGTTAAGTGTGCATATTATAATTATTGAAAACATAGTACATTTGGCTTTTATTATGTGAGTGCATACACTTCACACTATGAGTGTTTCCAGTGAATGGTGTATGAGTACTTGTTGTTAAGTACTTTGGTGGCACTTAAGCACTTAATAGACATTCGGTATGCAGTGACAATGAAGGGTTTTAATGAATCATGAGAGTTTTAAAAGTAACATTGATGCCAGACTTGATATCTGTGAAATGGTTTACATTCTCATTTTCACATAAGAGAACTTGAACTCTAGAGTAGTTATATGAACCATGAATGAATACTTGAAAGTGAGAGACAGGAGGGAAACATCTCCTGGCTTACCATTTTCATGCAGATGTTTCTAAACTGAGAGGATTAGAAAAGGCAGTGTGAGCAGGTTACTCTGTGAGAGTGTCTCATGAATAGCCTTCTGATGTGTTCATTAAATAGATGCTATTTGGGTGGACTACATCTGTTTCTTCTTTCCTTGGTTGTTAACTGATGCAGCTCATTCCTTTCAATAATTATGTACTACTTCTCAAACCCACCTCCCTACCAAGTTCGTTGAAGAAAAAGGCAATAGTGTATTCATTTTTGTACCCATTGAAGTATTCCTTCATAACAGGGGATTTCCAATATTTTAAAATCATAGAACAATACAGTTTGACTTTCCAAATGAAATGCGTAATTGATTTAAAGGGTGTTAAAGCTCTGATCATTAGAATTTCAAGAAGTTTGTGATAGTGGCTCTAGGATAGTGTTCAAGATGGCTGAGATGCTAAGTTAGTCTCGTGTTGTACCTCTGTATGGGTCTCTCTGCACTTCAATACTCAGGGTGATACACAGGGGTGGAAAATGAATGGACATTTCTTATAAAGCTAGTTCACCTTCTCAGTCATAGCCACAGACAGGGATCTATGTGTCATGCAGCACTCTGGGGATGACTAGTGCTCATTATTACAACCACATATAGGTGGACATCTGTACCTTGGATTGTTGTCTAACTGCAGGCTGCTGCCTGATTATTCTATCTTGGTGGAAAGTATAAGATGATACTTATAAAAAGCTTATGGAAGATATTTATACACATTAAATTTATATTTTCAAAACACTTCACAAATACACAATGAATATCGATATTATTTGTTCAAATGAAAACAACCACAGCAGATGTTGATTTTTATGAAGTCATTTAGATGATGTATTTAATATTTTTCTGAGGGTAAAAGGGCATCTGTGTGTATGTAAGAAGTGGAGATATGATATCTTAGGCTTATCTTGACATGAAGTACAAATTTTGCAAAGTACATTTTTCTGCTGTGTCTATGCTCCAAAATACTGTTTGAAGCAATGTATACAAAGGATTTAATTGTCAAAAAATTTGTAACTGGTAGTTATACTTCATTTATTTATACGTTTCTTTATTTAAAGACTTTTTGTTTATTGAAGATTTAATATATATGTACACTATTTGTACCACTTTCACACCTCCTTCAAATCCTCCTTTGCCCTCCACTAACTCCTCCAAAATTTATAACCTCTTGTTTTATATTTTTATAAGTATGTGTGCATGTGTTTATAAACCCTACAGAGTTCAGTTACCTTTTCTATTATTTACATGTGTGAGAGCAGACCCCTTAAGACTAGCATCTCCTCCCAAGAAAGGAAGAAGGAAGGAAGAAAAGGAAGTTAGTCAGTCTGGTTCTCATTCCTTCAGACGCCACCAACTGCTAAAGTGCTTTGTTCAGAGGTAGGGCCTTGTAGAAATGTTTTTCTAATCATTTTGGTATGGCTGTTCTTTTGGTCTTTACAGGTCTTTTGTATTATTATTTATGGTGGGTTTTAATGAAAATGGACCCTAAAGGTTTATAGGGAGTGGCATTATTGGGAGGTATGGCCTTGTTGAAGTACATATGGCCTTGAGAGCTTTGAGGTTTCAGATGCTCAAGCCAGTCCTAGTATCTCTCTCTTCTTGCTGCCTGCTTATTCAGACATAAAAACCTCAGCTACCTCTCTAGCATCAGATCTGCCTGCATGTTGCCGTGCTCACCCCCGTGATGATAAGGGACTAAACCTCTGTACTGTAACCCAACTCCAATTAAATATTATTATTTATAAGAGCTGCTGTGGTTATGGGGGTCTCTTCACAGAAATAGAAAACATAAGTAAGGTTTTATTATTAAGAATGTATAAGAACAACATGCCACAGAAGAAACTATAATTAATCAATTGTCCCAGTAATCAGACTCTATCTTTCTTTCAACCCCTATTTCTGCCATGTGTCTAAGGTTTGAGTACATGGGTTGAGTGACAAATTTCCCTTTTGGGGCTAGGCAATTCATAATCACTTGCTTGGAGATGAAATATTGAGATGATGCAATCTTATGCACAGTAGTTATAACATGTTAATTAAGAAAATTGGGACACAAGCAAATATATACAATTTAATATGTACACATAAATATATACATGTGTACGTATATACATTCATATACAGGCCTTTACTTTTCAACTCTTGCATACAAATTAAAATGAAGAAAATGCATCAATATAAGAAACAGCTCTCATCTATGGACAGTGAGCTTGTCAAGCAAGCATTGTCTGTATGGCATTCGAGTGATGCTGTGGCTGCTAAGATCCTAAGTAGTAAGTACATATCCAGGAAGAATTGTCTTGATATCATCTCACTGTCCTCATCTGTTCAACTTATTCTAAAAAGGAGGCAGGATGACAGATGCATGAGCAAGATTTTTCTCTACAGAAATTAAATATATAACAAAAGTTACCTGTCAAGTAATTTATGTAGAAATTTACTGTTTGCATAGCTTTTCCTTTCCATCTCTCAGGTTTCTTTATTTACCTGCAGTGGAGAGAATAGTAATCACACCAGGCAATTTAGTTTGTCATGAACTTAATCCTTAAGTAATACACTAAAATAATAAAATAATTTTAGTTCTGCTATGTTCCTTCATAAAATACTTTCAAAAAAAATTGAGTCAGAGTGGGTATAAAGAGAAGCTTCAGAGTGTCAGGATTCAACCTATGTAGTTCACTGAGTTGTATACAGAGTGCAGGACCAGGCAAGTGTTTGAGTGACTGTGTTAATTTTTTTTGTAAATTCAATATAATAAAGTAATTTTAAAGAATGAAAAAAAGATATACTTTCAATATCAAATTATTTTTTAATTAAAAAGATAATTATGTTTTTAAATTACATCGAAAGTGAAACTATAATTTAAACATTCTTTTTTGGTTTCAAATGTATGTACCCTGGTTCCTTGGGTACAAATTTCTTTTCTTCTAAGTGTTAAAGTAGGTGTGTAGTGACATAGATTCAATATGCTATCATTAAAAAAGTTAAATCACTTTTCATGGCTTCGAATATACCTGTTAGAAATATAGGGAATATAAGTGTTTAAACTTTGGGACTGTGAATTCCAAATGCAGTTTAAAGCTGTAAGTGGGGCTTAATGGGCCATTCTAGTAGAACATGGAAGGCAATGGTGCTAAGGGTGATTTCAGAGGCCTGGCTCAAGAATTTGACTACATTCCCTAGAGATCATTCTTGTAATATTTTGGTAAAGAAGATGGTTGGTTTTGACCTTATCCGAAGAGTCTGCCTGACGCTCAGGTGAAGTGATTTTGATTAATTGCATTGGTAAAGGAAATCTCAACATAGCCTACTATAGACTTCAGTGTTCAGAAGAACATTTTGATAAAACGGAGCAAGTTGCACAAGAAAAAATACAAAATGTATGGTTCAAGAATTAGAGGGCACCAGGAATTAGAATAGAGCTAAATTATGTGTTCTTGGAGACAAAGAGATTAAAGTTATTAAATGGGATTGAGTGAGTGGTGACCTCAGAGCAATATCCCAACCAGCTATACTTCCATATTGTGAAGTGGAATTAAAGAAAGATTGGGTCCAGGGTTTGTGGTATTCCACTTCAATCCCACCATTCAGGACACAGAGGCAAGCAGATCTCTGAGATTAACACTGGCCAGGTTTACAGACCAAATTCAAGGCCATTCAAATTTAGGCAGTAAAGGAAACCATTGAAAACTGGAAACTGAAAAGGATGTCATCAAACAGAGGAGCTATTCTCTAGCTCCTCCCCAGCTATTCCCCAGCATGCAGCAGAACTTTGCAGCCTTGGCGGCCTTATTCTGGTTTTAGAATCAAGAAGAAAGGGGTTATAGGATCTCCCTCTGCTACTGAGGTTAGGTTTGTGGCAGCAACGTCCTTTCATGAAGATCCAGAGAGATCATTGTATGAATCTGTGAAGATGAAGCCTAGGTTGCCTTGGAGACCACAAGATACTGTGCATGCCAGAGCTGTGGCATACCTGCCAAGGAAAGCTGCTAACTGAGAATTCAACTAGCCCAAGAAAAAGAATTGTGTTTCAGTCTACATAGCTGGAAGGAGGTGGACATCTAAAGAGCACTTTGATATTAAACATGGAAATGGAGAATTTGGAGTGTGGCCAATTGTTTTCAGGTCTTGCTTTTGTCCAGTATTTTGTTAGTGTGCTCATGTCCCTACATATTGGAATGGGAAGGTGTTTTGGTTTGTATATGCTCAGCCCATAGAATGGTACTATTAGAAGCTACTACTTGGAGTAGGTGTGTCCTTGTTGGAATAGTACTGTGGGTGTGGGCTTTAAGACTTACATCCTAGCTGCCTGGAAGCCAGTATTCTGCAAGCAGCCTTCAGATGTAGATGCAGAACTCTCAGCTTCTATTGCTCTATACCTGCCAGGTTTCTGCCATGGATGCTACCATGTTCCTGTCTTGATAATGTATTGAACCTCTGAACCTAGCTAGCCCCAATTAAATGTTTTCCTTATAAGAGTTGCCTTGGCCATGGTGTCTGTTCATAGCAGGAAAACCCTAACTAAGACAGAAGGTATGTGTTGGAAGTGTGTGAACTGTGTTTTGATTTTGGTTTTATAGGGGATGACAGTAAAAGAATGCATGAATCTCCGGAGAGACTTCTAACTTTGGACTTTTAAACATTGATGAGACTGTGATAGGCTATGGGAACTTTTGAAGTTAGACTAAATTAAATTTGCATTATTTTATGGCTGCAAGCTGACAGGAGCCATGGAGAGGAATGTGATTGTTTCAATAGGTATACCCCACCTTAGTCTCATGTTTGTGAATGCTTGGCCCATAAGAAGTGGTATGATTAGAAGGTGTGGCCTTGTTGAAGTAGGTGTGACCTTGTTAGAGGAACTGTATCATTGTGGGAGAAGGCTTTGAGATCTCCTATCCTCAAACTGTATTCAGGGTGGGATACAGTCTCCTGATCCCTTTGGATCAAGATGTAGCTCTCTGCAAGACTCCCAGAGCTCTGAAAATGTTTGTCTGTGGGTCTCTGCATCTGTATCCATCAACTGCTGTATGAAGTCTCTCAAAAGACAATTATTCTAAAATCCTGCCTGCCAGCATAGTAGAATATCATTAACATTGTCAGAGTTTGGCTGTTTCCTATGGATGGGTCTCAAGTTGGACCAGTCACTGGTTAGCTGGTTCCTCAATTTCTGCTCTATGATATACCCATGCATACCTTAGAGATATTTTTTGAAGTGTGGGTTGGCATTTTGGCCATCCCCCTCTTCTCTAGAAGCCCAGAAAGGGTGAATCTAGCTGCAAGAGAAATGGATTTGAAAGAGGATGTGTAAAGTTCCCATAAAGAACACCTTGAAAGATCCTCTACCTAGCTTGAGTTCTAATTGACAATATCCTCCGCCATGCCCTACTCATTTGTCCTCTTCAGGCTGGATAAGATGGGAGGACAGGGGAAGAAAATTTTAAGAATACACTGTATTTGTAGTTATTGAATCATGAAAATAAATTTTACTAACTTATAACAACAATCACAACAACAACAAACAGCTCCTCCAGCACCATGTCTGCCTACATGCTACCACGCTTCCCACCATGATGATAATGGACTAAGCCTCTGAAACTGCGAGCCAGCCCCAACCAAATACTGTTCTTTATAAGAGATGCCTTGGAGACAGTGTCTCTTCCCAACAATGGGCATTGACCTACTGACCCATGAAAGTGACTCCTACATCATTGTTTGTGATGATGTAATTTAAATAAGTCAATTGCAATGTTATCAGTTGTATAATATTTCTTGCATGTATGCGTGCCTTCGAGGTTGATCCCTTGATATTAGAGAGAAGCAGTTTGTATGCTCTTCTTAAAGAAGATTTTTTTCTCCCACTCTCAGCATTTATTTTCCTATATTTCTCTGCATAGGGCTGAGGCCTCGTGGGCTTTCCCCGACCACTTTAACATTTTCAATTTTGCTGACTATGCATGGACTAAGAGAATGAATGATGTAATGATATGATAATCTCAAAAACAACCCCAAATACATTAAAATTAAAAAAAAAAACTGACTTCTACAATGTACTTCTCTTTTTTCCATATACAAACACATATTTAATATGACATTTCTATCAAAACTCTGCATTTAAATCTTTGGATTTTTTTTTCAGACAATGGATTTTCTACTCTATGCCCTTCAATTCCTTTTAAGATATCAATAGTAATTTAATATTTTTATTTCAATCAACCATTTGCATAAACTATACCGTTCTAACATTTCTCCAACTCCCATGCTATACTCAATATTAACTTTGCTGAGATCACTAGAATCTGTTAGAAGCACTTCAAATGATGTGCCAGAAATCTCTTTTAATATTGACGCTATAACAAACTTCCATGTAGTTTGTAGCACAAAGGAAACAAATTTGTTATCTAGTTTTGGAAACTCAAGGCTGCACAAGTTTTGTAGTCTGAATTCCTTTTGATAGGCCTTTCTAGGAGAATCTGTTTATTTGCCATTCAGTCTTCTAATTAATGCCTATATTCCTGGACTGTTGGCACCCTTCTCCATCTTCAAAGCCAGGAGAATAGTATCCTTTTCTCCTCTAGGCATCCATCATCTTATCATTTTCTGTTTATGTTTGATCTTTTCACATCCTTTTAGAAATAAATTTCATTATATCGATCCTAGCTAGGGTAATGCTGTTCACTCAATCATATTAAAAAGTTGGACTGTGTAGGGCATTTGCCTGCCATTGAAGGGAGTCTAAGTTTGATCCTCTTATTTGAAATTAGTAGTTTGTTTGCAGTATATTATATGATAGGGACTCCAGAAATTACAACACAGTCGACTCTGAACACCACTTACTCACATTTTACAAACTGAAAAATTAAGTGTATCTTCTCTGTCCATGGTTCATTACAGTATTGGAAATATTGAGAAACAAGATATCCGGAACAGATAATCAATTTTATTTTATAGATTTGTGACACATCTGTTCTTTAAAGAGAGCACTAAGGATATAGATCATGTGGAGATTCTGTTCCATGAAATTAATGCACTGATTTCCGTAAGATTTGAAGTTCTAAATTCTAGTTTTATGTTTGTTTATTTGTTTTAAAGCATAAAATAATGAGTTCTGTATGTATAATAAGAAAAAGAATCAACAGCTCATGTACACACACCCACACATACCACATCATATACCACATTCAATACACAAGCACACACAGAGAAAAATGGACAATTTTTTAAATGAAATATCCAAAAGACTATGCCTAATTAAAAGAGAAACAATTATGAATTGCATTTTTAGAATTAAAGAGGTTTCTTTTGTGTATGTGTGTTTACATACATATTTAATACATATTACATTTGTATTTTCCATATAACTTATATTTATAATTATGTTAAATATATCTACATGTATTAAATTATAATATTATATATAATATATGCTGCATATATATATATATGTATATATATATATATATATATATGAGATGGAGAAGGAGAGACACCTGTTATATTTATGCACATTTACAACCAGCGTCATGAGGGTCTTCAGACATGCATCAGAATGTTCTCTGGCACTGCATGAACTCCTGACATTCTATGGCACCTGACCTTATCTCTTTAGTTTGCTGCAGCCCTAAGTTATTTGTTACAGATAGGAGGAGCTATAGCTGCACCTTTTTTTTCATTTATCACACTGTTTATTTGTGTCTATTCACTCTTTTTCTTGATCTGTCTCACCAGCAGCTTGTCTTTTTTATTAGACATTGAAAGAAACAACACTTGCTTGGATGCTAGGAACCATGTACTTGATTGGCATTTTATTACTTTCTACTCTTATCTTGACAGTTTCCTTCTAATTTCTTTAAATTTTCTTTCTGTTCTTTATTATTTTCTTAGGAAGAATGCGTTCTTCATGTCATTATTATTCTTGTCAAATATAGGCTCTAAAGCCAGGGACTATCAAGCATTTTCTACAAATAGACAGATAGTGAATATTTTACATGATACAAACCACATTCACATTATGTGAAAAAACGTGATATTTTTAAAGCCTTTAAAACACTTCCAAAATATTATCATATTTCATGTTTATAAAGAGCAGCAGGTTTGATTTTAATAATATGTCTTAATTTTCTCAACCCTATTTATGGGAAGGTTCCTATTAATATGACTTCACAAGTTTTTAGTTTTATTTAATATATTTCCATTTTAACTTAGCATCATGAATATTTGAATTTTATATTTGACATGTACACTATAAGATTCAATTGTAAAACATTTAATAGATTTTTTCTCTGGTAACATATTGCAAGAGTGAAAATAACAATTAATTATTTACTTGATAACTTTAAATCCTAAAATTGCTTATATAAGAAGAAAATTTTTTTTTTTTAATTAGGTATTTTCTTCATTCACATGTACATTTTCCCTCTCCCATTTTCCCCTCCAAAACAAACAAACAAACAAACAAACACAAGAACAAACCCCTTCTGCCTCCCCCCTCCCAATGCCTGTCCCCCCACCCTCTCCCACCCATTGGCCCTGGCCTTCCCCCACACTGGGGCACAAAACCCGCACAAGGCCGAGGTCCCTCACTCCTATCAATGATCGAATTTGCAATCCTCCACCACATACCTGCTGCCAGTACACTCAATCCCACCCTGTATAGTCCTTGATTGGTGGTTGGGTCCCTGGAAACTCTGAGGGTATTAGTTAGTAATTGTTGTTCGTCCTAAGGGGCTGCAAACCCTTCAGCTCCATAGAACCTTTCTCTAACTCCTTCATTGGGGACCCTGTACTCAGTTCAATGAATGGCTGTGAGCCTCTACATCTGTATTAGTCAGGTATTGTCAGAGTCTCTTAGGAGATAGCTATATGCTTGTCCTTCCTTCAGTCTCTGCTCCATATTTAATCTCTGCCACTCCTTCTGTGGGTGTTTGATTCCCCTTTTTAAGAAGGAATGAAATGTCCACGTTTTAGTCTTCCTTCTTCTAAAGTTTCTTGTGGTTTGTGGGTCGTTC
>JADRCD010206484.1:1831-15435 GCA_019843815.1 Montemys delectorum
CTTTTCTTTTCTTTTCTTTTCTTTTCTTTTCTTTTCTTTTCTTTTCTCTTGTTTTCTTTTCTTTCTCATTGCAAATTTTATTCAAATGAAAATGTTCCCTCAAAAATAGTATGCCTTAAAAGTTAGCATTTTATTTTCACTTTCTGGGCCCAAGTTATTGAGAAATGTCATGCAGATATAATTATATATTCTCCCCTCTCTCTTCTCTCTGTCTCTCTCTCCCTCTCTTTGTGTCTGTCTGTCTGTCTTTCTCTTTCTCTCTCTGTCTCTCTTTCTCCCCCTCTGGCAAGGTGTTACTAATTAGCTCTGGCTGGCATGTATCTTGGTACATAGCTTAGGCTGGCCTTCAGCTCAGGGAACCACCTGTCTCTGCTTCCTGAGTGCTGGCATTGAAGAAATGCACTACCATTAGCAGCAGTTATTAAGCTTTTTACAATCATGATTTTCTCTTCGACCTTAGGTAGCTTTGAGCCTTTTCTCTGGACCTTTTGTAATTCCCACTATATATCACCTATGGGTCAAATCCTTGTCTTATTCTTAATACTCAGTTACTTCCTAGTGGTTTCACTCTCTAGAAAGATTCACATGCACCCAGTTGTTAATGTTCTGGTACATACCCAGTCATGTCCAGCTTCATTATTGCAACACGACTTTCATTGTCACCTGGGTCTCTCTACATCTACTCCTGGTCCTCTAAACCTGTCCCTGATGCCTAAATAGCTACCAGACCAATATTCTTTAACCTTTAATAAAACAAGACAGGAAGTCTTCTATGGTATTCCACTGTACTCCAATAGAATGCCTGATTGTTCTATAGTTGTATGGCTGAATAATTTGGATGCCCAGATCTATCAGGCCAGCCCCAAGCCCTCGACTCTCAGGCCTCACTAATAGTATCCTGGGTTTCACCAGGAAACTATGTGTATGCTCACTCTGACCACCTGATTTTATGTCTTTATTTAAAAAAAAAACAACAACAACAAAAAACAAAACCAAAAACGACAACAAAAAAAATAAAACCATTTGTCTGCCTAATAGTCTGGGCTGCCAGTAGAGACATTAGGGTTAATTGGATGTCTAAGAGCTGTTGGCTGCCTAATGGCATATAATTTACTCCATGTATAGTGATAGACAGGATCAGAAAATGGGGCCACCAGATCATTAAATGCACATCAGTATGAACAAGTTGAAGCGATGCAGGTTTATGTGTACACAGGTGGTTATGGAGAGCTGTTGTTCTGGTGACCAGTTGTCTATGGTTCTAAACCGCTGCGTTCTTTGTATAAAACACAGCTATACAGCATCTACTTTATGTGGATGTCATGCAGCTAAATGAGATGCAACACTTGGTGTGTGGAAGATCTCAATGCCGTTTGCTCCCACTTTTGTATTCTGCTTCTCCCCACTGCTCTTCTTTCTGGCACTTGTTATAGTATCATTAGTCTGTACAGTAGGAAACTAAGCCAGTGTCTGGTACACCTCAGGCAACAAATGGCTTAGAATCCAGTGACTAATGGGAATGCTATTGTCTGCACGGTTCTATAAGTGTATAGTAGGTTCTATGGTAGGAAGGCACTGGGAAGCCTTGGTCATAGGCCCCGCCCTCCATCCCTGAAGATCACTGGAGATCCATATGATGTGAGAGGGACTTTGTTACAATTGGAGTCTTTGCCATGTCAAACTCTGGAGGTCTAATCACCTCTCAGGCATCTTTTTCAATTGCTTGGGGCTTTGTTTTGATCACACGATCCATTGCAGCTGCTCTGTTTTACATTGGAATTTCTTGTGCACACACTACCTTCAATGACTTAGTACAGTATAAACATTACAAATGAAACGTCTTGAATATATAGGACACTGGGTGAAAGCACTGAACCCCAGGAGAAGAAAATAAGGCTTGTGGAATTGACTGTTCTTATAAAGCCCGGCTTTATCTTTAGAACTAACTCATCAGGGCTGAGGCTCTTGGGACTGGAGAATACCACCTCCCCCCACTTCCAGAATGATGTTATAAGGCACAGAACTAGTGAGGATTTTGTCCTATGTCAGGTTTTGAAATTAGAAGACACATTGCCAACAGTTTTTAAATTGGCAATCATTGGGCAGCCTTTCATAATGACCCTAGCTTATATCTTAACCAAGGTTCCTGGAACACATCACTGCTACAACTCCACACTGTTCTCATATGCTGCTGATGTCCTGCGGTAACTGCGAAAGAAGGGCTTTCATTACCCCATGTGGCTTAGGACTTTTCTTTGAAGTTACCTCTTGCAGTTGACACTTCTCTTAGGTATACTCTTCAACCTAGCATTCAGTAAGTCTGTTCAAAGTTCAGAATTTACACTAGTTGGAAAAATCTTCATGGAGGCTTCGGTGTGCACAGTAATATAGACTTTGTTAATGTCAAGTATAACAACTCGTCTGTTTTATGGGAACACAACTTTGGTTGTTATATATAACTATTTTATACGTAACATATGACATCCCTGAGGTACTCTAAAAGGACTTAGCTTAATGCTGTGCCTGGAATTCAGAGCCCATGTCCCAGCCATAGACAACATAAGGTACCTTAACCTATGTTCCTGTGGCTATACTAGAGTACATAAGGATGGGCTATTTATTGAGACTAGGATTACTTAACTCATGATTTTGGAAGGTGAGAGATCTAAGACCATGGGCTTGTATCTGGTAAATATCTTCTTTCTGTTAGGATCTTTTTACTGTGCCTCAAACCATCAGATGACGCCACCGTCAGAGAGACAGAGGACCACACAGTGGGAGAAACAGAGACAAAAGTACTTTTATAACAGACCTGCACTGGAGATAATCACTAACCTATTAAGCCATTAATATATGAACATATGAATGTATTTAATGACAGTTTTCTCTTATGATTCCCATGGGGTTGCACTTTTTAATGTCACCCAGTGGGTTTTAAATTTTAACATGGATTTATTTTTTTTTATTTTTTTATTTTCAATGGAACCTTTAAGTGATGGCGACATGTACTTGGGGTGGGTGGGGGGAGTTCTCATTTGTGTTTTGAAATTCCAAATTAGTGAGCATGATAAACTTATTGCTGGCACTGGCTTTACCCTAAGTGGCCAAGTGGCACTGTCTGACCCTCTACTCTGAGTCCTTGGTAGGCTCCCCTAATCCCCCCCCAATCCCCAGCCTTTCCCTTTCTATTGACTTGGGTCAGCCCTTGTCAATATGCCAATCACAGTGGGAAGGGGGGGTATGTTCTCCTTTCTTGTGATTCCCTGCCTACATATCTCCTGCCAGCTGTGTCTACCAAGCTCGGATTTCTAAAGTTCATAGAGGGAAGGAATCTGGGGGCAGCCTTGAGGAGGTCATCCTCTTAAACTCCAGCCCCAGGGATCTGAGTCAGTAGATAAAGGCAAGACCTGGCTGCAGGAGCTTGCCCTCACATTCCTGTCCTTCCTTGTTCTATTATTATTATTATTATTATTATTATTATTATTATTATTAATTGTTGTATGACTACTATGCCAGTCCACATACATCTAAGAAATGGAGCAGCCCCAGAAATAGAAGAATGTGGACTGAGCAGGTAAAGAGAGCTACACAGATTGCATAGCAGACCATGGAAGCCAAATTGCAGACAGACTTCTAAGAATTCTCAAGTCTAAGCAGAGAAAAGGACAGTGATTCTAATCTGCTTCTCCTCCACCATATTCCCCAGACTCTGCAAGCAGCAGGTTCAGTCTTAAAATAGCCTTTTCTTTACTTCTGCTTGTCACGTGACTCTGAGTGGAAAAGTGGCTTGCTTCAGTTTCTTATCAGAGCTAATTAAATAGAAAGTGAAAAAGGAAACTGCACAGTGATAGAGATAGGGACTCCCCTGGGAAAGCATCTGGAGGCAGAAAGGACGGAAGTTTGTGCAGAAATGAGACAAGAAAAGCCCTTGAAGAATTTATGCAAAGAGGGTCCTTACAATTGGAGAGTTGCAGACAGTCCTTTGTCTTCTAAAGATATCCTGACTACTGGGTGTTTCTTTGCGAGCCCCTCAATTGCACGGCCTTATTTACAATTGGATAGCATCAACACTGAAGATGATCTTCCATGAAAAGACCTCATCACATGGGGGAATGCTCTGCTGCTCACCCTAAACTAGGCAAGAAAAGCCGTGAATGATCCTTCATTCACACAAGAACCATTTATTTAATGGATGAGGTCACTAACTGCATAGAATTTACAACCTGTTGGAGAGAAAAATACAGAGGTAAAGACAGGACAGGAGGGACAGAACGAAGGACTCACACAGGCTCTACCACTCTGGAGGTGAGGAAATACTTCAACAGAAGTGAGATTTCAAGGGTGCATCCAGAGAGGTCTGAAGGAGCTAGCCAAGACTGAACAGGTGGGACAGCCCATGGACTGGAGATGAGATGATGTGAGCCATATTTGAGAACTGAGAGTAGCTGGCTAATCCAAGATGGAAGGAGATGAGGCTACAATATTAATTTGCCCAGAACAAGTAGACCCTTTGCATTCTGTATTTAGCCCTGTTTGCTTTATACCTCAGACTTCAGAAATTAGAACTAGTTCTGCCTTATTCGTCACAAACAGGAACTTGAGAAAGGACAGTCGTAGAGAAGAGGTAAGCCTACAACAATCCCCAGAAGAGCTGGCTTGTGAGCTTGACCAATGGCTGGCTTCTGGTAGTCTCATTCAACTGAAAAGTTGCGTCACTACATCTAGATTATGCAAAGAGCTGCACTGCTAACTTGTCACACTCTAGAATCACCCAGGAAACAAGTTTTGATTAGATATTCTATCTGGCTGGCCTGTGGACATGGTATGGCATATGTACATGTGGAGGACTGTGTTGACTCTTAGTCGATTAATTGATAGAGGAAGGCTGAGCTCACTGTGGGCAGCACTATTCCCTAGGCAGAGAGTCCTGAAGTATGAGAGAGTGAAAAGCTAGATGAGAGGAAGTAGGCAAGGATTCACACGTTCTATTCTCACTCAGATCTTGACAGTGGATGTGAAGCTTTAAGTCCCTGCCATGACTTCTTGGAAGCAATAAACTGACCTGAAATTACAAGCCCATAACTTCTATCTTTACTAAGTTGCTTTTTGTTATGATGTTTTTCACAGTTACATAAATGAAACTGGGAAAATGACTTACAATAAAATCCTATTTTCCTCACTCTGGAACTTAGACACATGATAGGTAGCAGGTGCTGATACTGCTAGAGTCCCACAAACCCCGATCTTGTGTACTGAGTCTTTCAGGAATTTCCCTTGGATGGGCCACAGTGAATATGTTGTTGCGTTTCCATAGCGACGGATGACAGTGCTGTGTGGATCTTCGTGATAGGGAAGTGTTATACTTTGGGCATTGTTTCGCCGAAAGGTTCATGTACTGAATCATTGGTTTCCAGTGTGAGGCAGTATTTCTGGAAGTTGTGGAAGCTTAGGAAGTGAAGCTAAGCTGGAAGAAGTAGGTCCTCAGGATGGGACTCTCAGACGTGTGTTAGCAAGGCCCTGTCCTATTGGGGTTTCTGCTAACTGACCAAGCACGAAGTGAAAATTCGCACACTCTTGCTACCATGATGTTATTTCTAAGTGTATGGGGCCAAGGGATCACGGAGTGAAGTCTCTGGAATTAGGAACCCAAATAAATCTTTCCTCCTTTAAGTTATTTCCATCAGATATCTGATCATAGCAATGAAAAATGTATACAAATGAAAAAAAAAAAAAAAGTAAGAAGCAGCTGGCAAAAGGGTTCCTCCAGACTCTCCCACTTTCCTCTTGGCTCCTATGTGTATCCTCATTACAGATCTGTGGTAAATCTTAGTCATGAGTCCTTCCGGTGGGCTGTCACACAGGAGGAGGATCCTGATGACCCCTGACAAGCTTGCTGGGTATATTTACCTACAGAATTTTGAATTAATAAGTTCAGCACCAACAGGTAGAAGTATTACCTAGGTACAGTAACATCTGTAATCCCAGTCATAAGGAGGTGAGGCACGAGGATTGCAGGACCTCAGTGATTTGGAGGAGTAGCATGGCGGTGCACACCTTTAATCCTAGTACTCGGAAGGCAGAGGCAGGAGGATCTCTGTGAGATGGAGGCCAGCCTGGTCTACATAGCAACTGCCAGGACTACACAGATTTTTCTCTTAAAAAAAAGTTATCCTGGACCTCCAAACAGAAATATTACTGTCATTATGAATATGGTGTGTGTGTGTGTGTGTGTGTGTGTATCAGAACTTGTTAATCACTTTGAGTTCTCACCACACTTCTCCACTTCATAAACTTTGTCATAAATTATGCTGTTGTTTTGCTATTCTGGGAATTGAACCAAGGGCTTTGTGCGTACGTGGCAAGCACTCTCCCACTGACTGAAATCCCCAATCTCTCTGAATTACTCTTGACTTTAACCTTGAAATATCAACAATGTGTCCATTTTGATAAGTGTACAAATAAGGAGTTAGCAGCTTCAGGGAAATTTCAAATCACAGGATGGGAAAGGATTTCAACAGTG
Organism: Montemys delectorum; assembly: GCA_019843815.1. Taxonomy (NCBI): domain Eukaryota; kingdom Metazoa; phylum Chordata; class Mammalia; order Rodentia; family Muridae; genus Montemys; species Montemys delectorum. The sequence continues at coordinate 8,352 of JADRCD010206484.1, forward strand.
GCAGGATTCCTTGGGATATTTATAAGCATCACAAGAGTCATTATTTTTTGACTAAGTGAAGAGATACTTAATTGTTTAACCCCTGGGGTACTAAATGAAACTGCAGTATCATAGTGTTAATACCATAATGCAGATAGCATCTCTTGTTATATTAAGTGTACTGGTAATGACATATATGCACGAACATGCTGTAATAAAGAAACTCATTATTTCATATGCCAACTTACAAATAAATTTAAAAGTACATTGATATTTATGGTACTTTGACATAATTTATGTCAGAAAATTGGAACAATTGAAAGGAATTCCTTATCTTTGATTGTGCTTCAGATGGTATCCAAGAGGAATTCTATCTTACCAGAGTGCCCTTGGATTACATAGGGCTTCACCTTCAGTTTCTGGAGTCCCTTGGAGTTCTGCCCTTGGGCTGAGTGCCCTTTGAGGAGATCCCTCAGATGGACCAGAGAGCTTCACCTCATCATCTCTGTCTCCTCCTTAATCTCAGAGACTTTTCTGCAGCCTAGAAGCACAGAACACACCTCTTAAACTGAGCCTGGCTCAGTTTGCTTTTGTCCAGCATTTCTTGTCTATTTGGAAAATATTTACAGCTCACAAGTGGATTTTAATATTTAAGGTCTGCTCAGAGGCACAGTGTTCCAACCACCTCCCAGCACCGTGCAGCTTACCGCAGTAGTTTTCCTCGGACTGCTGACACTGTTTTTACTTCTGCTTACTTGTCTTCTATTCTGTCCTTTTTTCTTTCTTTCTTTGTCTTCTTTCACCCATCCCGTTAGAGTATCCTCTCAGCCAACCATAAATACTTATTCTAATACCTGATGTATGTATGGAGTTAAGTTTTATACGTCCCCTTCAAAGTTCTGAAAGCAAATTAGACATGTTTTTTTTTCCCCAATTTTCTTTCTCTGTTCACAATTGATTACTAGAAATTCCTTTTGTTCGCATGAGCTTACAATCTCTTAGTTATGTTTGAACAGGAAGATTACATTGCTTATTTGTTTGATTTTTGTTCTCCTGCATCAATTACTGGGTCAGCTAATGTAAAGTATATTTCCTATGACTGATGTATCTTCTGAGCATTGGTTAGCTGCCAACAAATTTTAGTTCTGACCAAAGCAAATGTTATCTATGTTTGCCTTCTGTTCAGAGACTTAATGCCATGAACGTGGTAAGATTTGCTTGTGTTTGCAGCATTGTTAGTTCTGGAAGAAGGTTTCTAAGAGCATACAGGAACCTGAAAGAGAATGAGCCCATGGCTCTGACGCCTGCGTATGACCCTTGGTAGGGCTGTTTGGAAAGGAGAAGGAGGTGTGTCCTTATTGGAGGAGGAGTATCACTAGTGGTGTGGTCTTTGAAGTTTCAAAAGCCCGGGCCATTTCCAGTGAGCGCTCTCTCTGCTTTTTGTTGGTGGTTTGATATGGAAGGTTAGATGCTGCTTCAGTGAACAGGCCTGCTGTTTGGTGCCATGTTGCCCTGGCCTGATGAACTCTCACCCTGTGTACCCTATCCCTTACATTAGTTGCTTTGATCATAGTGTTTTATTGCAGCAACAGAAAAATAACTAAGACAGAGTGCACTAGTAGAACATTTCTTTTTTTTTTAATCTTCCCAAAGAGAATGGTACCCACTATCCTGTGACCTTTTGAATTTGCTCTTTCAGATTACCAGAGAGACGTTCATTCAGAGCCTACACAGCTGTTCTGTATTTTGAACCCCGGATGAAAATATTTATTCAGGCCAAAAGAGTTCAAACAAAGCTCCTGTGTTATTCTCTCTACAAACCCAGGTAACATGTTTCCTTTATTTCCTTAGTATTTTTTTTTTACACATAAAATTGTTATAACTCCTCAGGTTGTCAAGAAGAAGGCATTGACTGATGTTAAGAGTTTCACCTTGCTGTCAGGCAAGACTGAACACGTCAGGGAACAGGAGAAGTTTGAAGAAGACTCCTAGTAGGAATTGGCTGTTCACTTTCATGCCTTGGTTGTGATTGTTTCCAGGAAGAAAACACAACTGGAGGTGTTTTTAGTTTATATAGTAATAGTTAATATAGTTAATAGTTTATATAGAACTATTAAGCTCCATACGGTCTTGTTATATAGTAGTGTTCTTCAGGATGAGATTATAAGAAAGTGATTCCATAAGATTTTTTTTTTACCACTTAATGATGATACAAGTGTCTTAGTGTTGTAAGTACACTGTGGCTAATGACCCAGTTCATATACCATAATATACTACCCCTATCGGTAAGCAGCTCATGGCTTACCGTTATGCATGGTATGCATATAGAATGAGCAGATGTATAAAATACCTGATCCACTTATATTTTACTACATATATTTTTATTTTCTTTGAAAAGTTGTTTTTATTTTTATTATTTTATATCTATGGGTATTTTCTCTGCATGCATGCCTATATCCCACTTGTATGCAGCATTCACTTAAGTCAGGATTGGACTTTGGATCCCTGGAACTAGGGTTAAAGATAGTTCTGATCTGTAGTGCTAGAAATTGAACCTGAGACCTCTGGAAGAGCAGCAATGGCTCTTACCTGTTGAGCCATTTCTCCAGCCCCTTATTTTATACATATATTTAATACAAAATTTAAGCTTGAATTTTCATAATACAGAATCAGTCTTGCCCAAATACTTATGAAGTTCCAATGGTCTTTTCTTATTTTTACTGTTTTTTTTTTCTGGGTAGTCATTGATTTGTACAAGAGATTAGCATACTCCATGAGTCAGATTGTACAGGTACAGAGACTAGAAGAAAAAAAAAAGAGTGTTGAACAGGCCAAGGATCAGAGGTGAGGAGGACACAATATCTGTCCCAACACTGGGAGTAACTGGGACCAGCAGGACCCAGGCACACACAGGAATTCTGCCAGCCCGGTGGCTCAGGTTGCTTCCAGTCTGCCTGGGCTGGCAGGTGCCCTGAGTGGACATTGGGCACAAACTCTGCAGTCATTCCCAAAACATCCAGAGGAAGCTCCACTCCCAGGTGCTCTAACAAGCCTAGGGTCACAGGATCCCAGAATCCCAGGATCACAGAGACAGTTTGACTCTGAGGAGTTCTGACACAATCAGGATTACAGGAAGGACAAGCTGAAGTCAGATTTAGCAAGGCCAGGTAGCAGTACAGATAACCAGATGATGCGGGGCAAGTGTAAGAATATAAGCAACACAAACCAAGGTTACTTGGCATCATCAGAACCCAATTCTCCCACCATAGCAAATCCTGGACACACCATCACACTGGAAACACAAGATTCAGATCTAAAATCACTTATCATGATGATGATACAGGACCTTAAGAAAGACATAAATAGCACCCTCAAAGAAATACAGGAGAACACAGGTAAACAGCTAGAAGCCCTTTAAGAGAAAACACAAAAATCCCTTAAAGAACTATAGGAAAACACAATCAAACAGGTGAAGGAAATGAGCAAAACCATCCAGAATCTAAAAATGGAAATAGAACAATAAAGAAATCAGAAAGAGAGACAATCCTGGAGATACAAAACCTAGGAAAGAAATCAGGAGTCATAGATGCAAGCATCACCAACAGAATACAGGAGATAGAAGAGAGAATCTCAGGGGCAGAAGACACCATAGAAAACATTGACACAACAGTCAAAGAAAATGCAAAAAGCAAAAAGCTCCTAACCTAAAACATCCAGGAAATCCAGGATGGAATGAGAAGAAAAAACCTAAGAATAATAGGTATAGAAGTGAGTGAAGACTCCCAATGTAATGGGCCAGTAAATATCTTCAACAAAATTATAGAAGAAAACTTCCTTAACCTAAAGAAAGAGATGCCCATGAACATACAAGAAGCCTACAGAACTCCAAATAGACTGGACCAGAAAAGAAATTCCTCCTGACACATAATAGTCAAAACACCAAATGCACTAAAAAAAGAAAGAATTTTAAAAGCAGTAAGGGGAAAAGGTCAAGTAACATATAAAGGCAGGCCTATCAGAATTACACCAGACTTCTCACCAGAGACTATGAAAGCTAGAAGATCCTGGTCAGATGTCATACAGACCTTACAAGAACCCAGATGCCAGCCCAGGCTACTATACCAGCAAAACTCTTAATTACCATACATGAAGTAAACAAGATATTCCATGACAAAACCAAATTTACACAATATCTTTCCACAAATCCAGCCCTACAAAGGATAATAGATGGAAAACATCAACATAAGGAGCAAAACTACACCCTAGAAGAAGCAAGAAAGTAATCTTTCAATAAATCCACACAAACCTAATTCCATCTCTTACAACAAAAACAATTACCTTTTCTTAATATCTTAATATGAAAATTAATATTACCAACATATCCTAAGCGATTGAAATCCAAAAATATGAAGAATTAGAAATTTGGTGATTGTTATCCAATGGTCTCTCTAATTTGGTAATTGGAAAAATGGGTCCAATATTATACAATCCATATACACTTTCAGCTTGTTTGTTCGTGACAGTGTCTTGCTGTGTACAACATAAGGGTCTTGAGATCTTGCTTCTCCTACCTCACCCTCTCTATTAGTAGTATTGTTTATTTCATGTTTTTACACTGTACTATGGTTTTCAGTACAGCTCACATAAATTTAAAAGTACTTATATACCCAAAAGAAATATATACAATTAAATTGGGAGGGGGTTTATAAGAGAACAACAAAGAGTAAGACTGAATGCTTAGCTTGATGTCTGTAACTCTTGTATCAAGTTACCATAGTAAGAGTCAAGATTTTAAGCTCTACTAAATGCAAAACAAACAAACAAACAAAAACACTTTATATATTTATGTTCATTTAAGAAAATATTAATAGTGATGTATTATTTTGAAATATACAGTTAATCTGTTTGGAGTTATTTAAAATTTATATTGAGAAAAATGTAGGTATTTTCAGTATTGTCGTAGACTAGCATCTACATAAGACTGTTTAATTATTGTATCATAGCAAACAACTTTTATAATACTTATTTTTATTGTTATAATATTTTATAAATTTTAAAGAATATGGCAAAAAAGATATTGTATGTATTGAAGGGGGGTCTTTGGGAGGAGTTGGGGTACAAAAGGAAAACAAGAATGTGATTTAATTCTATTTACTTAAAATACATTTTTAAATGTTAACAAATTCAGCTAAATTGAAAGCATGTAACTTTTCTCATTATAATGCAATAAAACTTAAAAAAAAAATGAGTGTTACTTAAGGAACTTACTATGTACCAGGAGAAACAATGTTTTAATGAGGGCTGAAGAGGTACCTTTTACTTATATTATTTGTTACAGTGGGTCTGTGGTTTTGTTTTGCTTTAAACGATCACGATGTTAGAGATCTGCATAAAAACTCAAATCTTCTGGCTCCATTTTTTTTTTCTTTTTACCAATCCACATTTGGTGTTCCTTTTTGTATATTGAGTTATTTTTGGTAAAGCATCTTTGCTCCCATGTTGCCATGGTGTCATGAACTCTCAACTGCCTGTCTGGGGCTTGAAAAATTCCTTAAAGAGAGATAAAACTGAAAATACAGATCACCTTGATTCTGTGCCTTCACCAAACAATAGTGGATTTCTCAACAGCTCCAATTTTGATTTCTGTTCATACTGAAGATCAATCATCTTTGAAAGGAAAGTGTGCATAGGCTGAGACCATGTTCATTCCCTAGTGAATATCCAACAGTGTTTCCTCTCCACCAGTCTCAGTCTTGTGAGAGGTACCAAGGGTCTCCTGGATCAGTCAGCTAGTCTTTTCAAGCTATTCCTGTCCTAGTGAGTTTGGTTAAGAAAAATGTTCAAACCACTGGAAAATGTATTCCTTTCCATTTTCTGAAGAATATTAATAAGCTGAGTTTTACAACATAAAACTCCTTGTGTCAAACAGTTGCTGTTTCCATCCTAGTATGTTTCCCTTCACCTTTTGAAGTGACATTCTTAGCTCTGTACTGCCAGAAGTAGGCAATATGTATGTCAATGTCTGTATGTGCATGTGTCAGCATTACTAGCTTTGTTCCTGTATTATACTCTCTAAAGTATTTTCAGTAGTAACCTGGATAAAGAAGCCAAATGTGAATTTTTTTCAATTCATATTTGATCCTGGTCTAGTGGCGAAACAAGGTATGAAAAGAGTTGAATTCATTAAAAAAATATGATATGGACAAGTGACAGATCAACCTTTAGATTTTTTTAGAATAATGTATTTATTTTTATCTAGTGTACATTGGTGTTTTGCGTGCATGTTTATCTGTGAGAGGGTATTGGGTCCTCTGCAAGTGGAGTTACAGACAGTTGTAAGCTGCAATGTGGGTGCTGGGACCTGAACCCAGGTCCTCTGGAAAGGCAGTCAGTACTCTTAATCAATGAGATATCTATCTTTTCAGTCCTAGCCATTAGATTTTAAAACTCTATTATATAAGCATACGCCCGATAAGTGATTTACATGAAAATGTACATAGGTGCCTTAATTGAGCCAGAATGTTGGTTTTATCTCATAGTGTAATATGGTTGAAGTCCAGAATCAGATCCTTTTGGAGGGATATATGCTACTGAGATAGTATCAATTTCATAGGAAATAACTGTCTGCCAAGAGACCATTGACAGACCTGAGGATTGTCCCATAGAGGGAAGAACACTCTGAATGAAACATGAAAGGCTGCCATGTGGTTGATAGAATTCTGGGAGGCAGACCTTGGATGGCTGCGCAGAAGACAGAGTTAGCGCTATATGTCATAGTTAGGTTGCTTTCACAATAAAGAGATGCATAACTGATCTTTCCCCATTGCTGCTTTATACAACAATATTCAGAGAACTAAGTTGTGGGAGCCCTTACAGCTGCTGTTCAGCTTGCCTTTGAGGTATGGGCAGAGATAGGTCAATGTTAGAAAATCCCTAGCCACTAAGAGGGGAGGCCTGATGCAGGCAGGGACTGAGAAACTAAGAGCTAGAGCGAGTCCCTTCATTCTCCTCCTGTGGATGCATCCAATTCTTTTCCTTCAATATTTTATTAGCAGGGAGTGTGTGTGTGTGTGTGTGTGTGTGTGTGTGTGTGTGTGTGTGTGTG
>JADRCD010206484.1:15445-33223 GCA_019843815.1 Montemys delectorum
GTGTGTGTGTGTGTGTGTGTGTGTGTGTGTGTGTGTGTGTGTGTGTGTGTTGGGGGCATGTAGAGAAATTTTAATCTATCAACATAGCTGTTTTGACCATATCTTAAAGACCTATTAGGTATAGGTCTAGGTCTAGACCTTTAGAGTGCAGACATGCCCTTAGTACACACTTTTAACCTCAAACAATTGAGGGACAGACAAAGTGACAAATCAGAGAAAGATTTGACATCATGAGTCAGAAAAAGGATCTGCCCAACCCTCAGGAGAAATGCTATTTACGAGCAGCTTGGGGAGAGAAATTTCGGTTTGTCAGTGAGTTGGTTCATTTTAACCAGTCAGTGCAGAAGACGGTGTAGTGGAGTTGAGTTCTGTTCAGTTTATGTAGCTGAGGCAGTTGAAGCCAGAGAAAGATAAGGAGCCAGATGAATAGAACAGAGCCAAACAGTCTGAGGCCAAACAGAGCAATTCAGTGAGAAGCCTAGAGAAGTCAGATTAAATCTGTCAGCTTGGAGAGAATTTGGGCCAAAAGAGCTGCAGTAAATCAACCATCCAGAGCTCAAAAAGAACTAGAAAGTGTGAGCTTATTCAGCCGTAAGCTTCTGAGATGACATTTACATCAGGTGAGTAAAAAATATATTTATAGGGGGAAGCACATAATGGTATCAGGGTGATGGCACCTTCCATTTCTAGAATGGAGATTTGAAAAATTTTTTCATTTATGAAGATGGGCGGATTTATTACTTAAACTTTTAGAAATGCTTGCACAAAGTTTGTTTAAATTGTCACAAGAATTCTAAAGTAGCTGCTGTAGACTGGGATGCAGATTGTCTGGGTTCAGGCTATATCACTCAGTTGTCAGTTTATTACTTTAAATTAAGCATTAATGCAAGTTGTCATCTCTAGTGCCACCTTTACTTCCTACAAAAATACTTGAATAGCTTAATTCACATTCTTTGAAAAATAACTTCATTGTTTAAACAATATCCCCTTAATTTCATTTTGATTCAGAAATATTATTTGACCTAAGATGAATGATTCAAACCAGATAACGTATATGATTAGAACTTGATTTTTAAAAAACAAATGGTAATTTCAACATATGGTCATCGATAACTGTAAGCCTTCAAGGTTCAGGTTTACTGTTCCCTGAGTGTAGTTGAGCCTAATTTGGACTACTCCAAGGTTTATCTGAATGAGCAATATTCAGTGTAAAAGAAAATCAAGGGAACAAACTTATTATAACTTCACCTTAGATTTCAGAAGTGTTTTTTCTCTGTAGTCAATCTTCTTTCAAATTAGGCATTGAACTTAATTACAGCAACTTCAAAGCTAGGCCTGAGGATAAAATGTCCATTAAACTATTGCATTGCCAGAATACAGGATGCCACTTGGTTTTGCTATTGTTATTTGGTTTTTGTTTTGTGTGTTTGTTTGTTTGGTTAGTTGGTTTGGTTGGGTTTTGTGCTGTAGAGCGATCCTAGGTCCTTGGATATTCTAAGTGAGCATCCTCCCACTGAGCCTTTCAGGCCAATCTGTCTTAGTTAGGATTCCTATTGCTATGATAAAATACTATGCCCAAAAGCAAATTTGGGGGAATTGGGATTGTTTCATTTATACATCCAGGTAGCCATACATCACTAAAGAAAGTTAGGGCAAGAACTTAAACAGGACAGGAATCTGGAGGCAGGAACTGATGCAGAAGCCACGAGGAAGTGCTGCTTAGTAGCTTGCTCTTCATGATTTCCCCAGCTTACTTTTGTATAGCATCCAGGATTACCAGTCCTGGGGTGGCACCACCCACCGTGGGCTGGTCCTTTCCACATCAGCCACTAATTAAGAAAATGCCTAGAGACCAGCCTGTAGCCCAATCTTCTGGAGGCATTTTGTCACTGACTACCTTGTGTCAAAGTGACAAAACAAAACAAACAAACAAACAAACAAATAAACAAAACAAAAACCCCAAAACCCAAAAACAAAAAAACAAAACCAAAAACAAACTAGCAAGCACAGAGTCCAAACATTTAGTTACTTTACAAATACTTGTTTTTTCATGTTATTGACCCATCACATTTTATAGGTTTTTCACATTATGAGAAGAAAAGTAAGTCACTCTCAATCCACAAGGTATTTGTTCTCTAAAACACACAGAACATATACTGAGAATCAACATTGTTTTCAGTTCTTTAATGTATTAAAATTTCTACTTCCTGTGAGATTGGTAACACTGCTGTCACCCAACTACAGAAGATGAAACAGAATTCCTGTAAATGTGATTGGCTCAACCTTACATTGCTGTGGAGGGTACCTATTGGCCTGAACCCAGGCAAAAAGACGGGAAGTTCAGTTTGTGTTCGTTTGTTCATGAAGCTGTTGTGGCTTGTGTGATCTGTTCTGTATCTGTTAAGATAATGGGAAAGAGTCATCAATAAACTAAGCAGACTCCAGCTGCCAACCACTTAATGGATGTGTGACCTGTACGTATCAGCAGTCAGTGAAAAATTTGCATCATTGCTTCCATTCTTTAAAGTTACAACATCAGGTTGGAGAGATGGCTCAGTGGCTAAGGGTTCTTGATGCTGTTCTAAAGAGCCTGAGTTCAGCTCCTACCACCCATGTTTGGAGGCTCACAACTGCCTGCTAATTCTAAGTTCAGGGGACCTGATACCCACTTTTGGCCTTGTCAGGTACCCTAAAAGTGTAACATATACAGAGACACAGACACACAAATAAAAAATAAAACAAAACCTAATCTTTAAAACACATTTTTAAACTTCAGAAAATATAAAGGTATTTCTAGATCAGGCCACAATTTAAAGGCTGACACAGATTTCCTTTAGTTTAAAAAACGTCCAAAAAAAAAAAAAATGATGAATTAGGTGAGGCTGCCTCAGAAGTCAGTGGCTCAGTTTGGTTCATGGGCTGTAGTTTGCCTACCTGATGTACACTGACTCAATGCACAGATTTATATACTGCTTTTTATCCATCTTAGGAAAGCTTGACCTTCAGTATATGATCTCTGTCCTCTGAGTATATTTAATTAATAATAATTTTATTAGTCAGGATTTTGTAGAGAAACAGAACTTGTGACATAATTAGGGACTTTGATATGGAGATTCATCACATGATTGTGGAGTTCAGGACCTCCTACCAGCAGCATTGTGTAAACTGGCGGCCCAGTAACCCAAGTAATAAAGTTTAGCTTGAAACCAAAGGCCTGATAATCAGGTAGTAGGTGGCATAACTTTTATTTTGAGTCCAATGGCTTGAGGACCTCGGCAGGGAAAGAGTGGGTAACTCACAGCACATACAGGCCCAGAATCTGACATTCTGATGTTTCAAGACAAGAAAGTTGAGTGTCTCCGCTCAGGCAGAGCTTGGATTAGCCTGCCTTCATTTTATGCTTCTGCTACCCTTGAGGAGATGGGCCAAGTCCAGACACACTGATGAGAGAGGTTCGTCTCTGATATCTTCAAATGCTCATCTCCTCCAGGAACACCTTGACAGATGCTTGGAAGTAACATGTTGCCAGCTCTCCCGTCATAACCCAGTTATGGTGACGCATAGAATTAGCTGTCCTGTGCATTTCTAAATGAGATTTGAGTGACTGACGGGCTCCTGAGTCGATAGGACTGTGAAGCAAAAGCACGGATGGAGTGAGGGTTGTTGTGCTTTGGGCTTTCCCAAGCCTAATATTCCAGAATGTTCTTTTCCTTGATGATTTAAGACAAAACTTAAGAGCCAGGTTCCAAGGATCCTCTATGCATGCCTATAGCTTTAATTATATTGGGGGGAACTACTCCACAAAGCTTTTTCTCTTAGAGTTTTTTTTGGTTGGCATATACTATTTGTAGTGATATGGGTTTGATTATAACGTTTATCATACACGAACACGTATTTCAACCGTGTTCTCCTCCATTAATCTCTTCCATCTTCCAAAGCAGCTCCTTTTTCTACCACTCTGCATGCATGAATGCGTGCATGTGTGTGTGTGTGTGTGTGTGTGTGTGTGTGTGTGTGTGTGTTTACAGGAACCTGGGTGAGAACATATTTATACCAAGTGATGGGAAAGTCTTTCTTGTCCTGATTTGGTATTGCTGTGGTAAACACCACGATCATAAGCAACCTGGGGGAAGATAGGGTTTCTTTTATTTTATACTTCTTTTAGTTTGCAGTGAAGGGAAGTCATGCAGGAACTCAGAGCAGGAACCTGGAGGCAGGAACTGAAGCAGGGGCCAGGGAGAAAGGCTGGTTACTGGCTTGCTCAGCCTGCCTTTTGACCATAACCAGGACCACCCACTCAGGGCTGGTACCACTCCCAGTGTGCTGGGCCCTCAGTCACTAACCTAATCTAGATGATATGCACAGACATGATCATAGGCTAACTTGTGAAGCAGGCATTTTTTTTCAATTGATGTTCCCTCCCTCCGGATGGAACTGTTTGTCAACTTGCTTGTGTCAAGTTGACAAACAGCTAACCAGCTCACTCCTGTCAGCTCTTATCTATGTGTATATTCTCAAGGAGGGGGGTGTGTCTTCTTGACGGGATGCTGATGGGTCTGATCTTGCACAGATCTAAGCATTTAACCACAGCTGCTGTGCATTCAAGAGTGCAGCTTCTGTGTCATGCCCAGAAGTTGGTGTGCACACTTTAAAAAGAAATTTAATAATGTATTTCTTTATTTTATATGAGTACACTCTATCTGTCTTCAGATACACCAGAAGCGGGCATCAGATCCCATTACAGATGGTTGTGAGCTGTCATGTGGTTGCTGGGACTTGAACTCAGGACCTCTGAAACAGCAGTCAGCACTCTTAACCACTGAGCCATCTCTTTAGCGCGGCGTGTACACTTTCTTCCTCCTTCTGCCTTTATACACTTTCTGATTGTTTTTTCTGCAGTGTTCTTCAAGTCTTGGAGGTAATGTGATAGCTGGGCCACTTATGTCTTGCCCCTCAAAGTTATTTCTTCTCTGTTCTTTGACAAGTTATGAGTTTCTGCAGTTTTTGCTGACCACTGCAGAAAAGCTGCTCTGGCCAAAGCAGACAGTAACATGATTCTGCGAGCATAAACATAGCTATTTTAGAAGGCAGTTTGACAGGCATATCATGTCCGTTTAGTAAAATAACGGCATCAGCTTCCTCCCTAGGGGCTATGACTGTACCCCAAGCTGTATACTTTTGACCAGGTTTATGGTAGCAGATGTGAATCCCCTCCCACAGAGCAGCCATCAAGTCTAGTATGAAAGCAGTTAGTTACCCCCATAACAGACTTGCCATGGTAGCAATAGTGGGCACATCTTCCTTGGCTGGAGTCCACAGCTGTGTGCCTATTGATGATAATTCCTCCCAGAAGGCTGCTTGGCACCTTGCAGTCCAGGGAAGGCTAGTCATCAGAGAGGAAGCTTCCAGCACAGTTCCAGCTTGCTTTCTCAATGTCCTGTGACCAAAACATATGTCATCTTTTAAGGGTCTTAGCTGCTTAATCTTGTGGGAAAGCAACAGAGGGAGCAATTGTCTATATTCTTCTGGAAGCTTCTGGGGCCTCCCGATGAACAGCTCTTGGAAAGATGCGTCTCCATCTTACCCCTGGTTTATTTTCCTGGAGTTCATAGATGCATAGATGTGTACACATATTTCTTTTTCCTTGATTACTCTAGAAACTGTTTGCTGTCACTAAAACAATGGACCTTGAAAATAGAATATTTCATCAATACAGCAGAAAGTGGGGCTTTTAGTAGGTCAAAAAGACTTTTTATGTGTTTTTCTGGGCATTTCAGGCAGAGATAATTGCTTAGGGACTGGCAGAAGCCATTTATACAGTGTCAATGATGAGCAGAGTATATTAACAGGAAACTTTGCAAATGGAGGACTTGGGTGATCGTGTACTCCCTTTTTGAGAGTTCTCCTGTTTTGTAAGTGTAAGTGAACACTTGTGTGGGAAGAGATTTTAATCTCACTCTGGACTCATGATTTCCTGACTGGGAATTTTCCTGAAGGAAAATTACCATGTATTAAAAGGCAAGTGATGTTTTCATAGGTATGAAGTCTGCTAATGCATCAGGTAGGTGGAACTTACTCAATGGATCTTTCTTAACAATTGTGTATTTCTGGAGTACATCATCTTACCAAAGAACATTCTCTTATTAATGCTCTTTAAAATGACAATCTGACTTGATTATGTTCCTTTCTTCTTCCCAGAAAGTACCAATATACTGCATCTTCTTTCAAAGGGAAGTTTAAAGCTGACGTTAAAAAGGCAGAAGAAGCAGTAAAGATGGGTATGTGGGTTTCTATGGCCAAATCATTATGGTTCATCCACTTACAAAATGCTAATCAAACACTTACTGTCAGGAAAACACCGCTGCAGGCGTTGTGGGTACTGTCACTGTCAGGCAAATGCAGCTCCCGTCTCTGAAACTTCAAATGCACTGTATATCTCTGCTTTAATTGTGATATATAATTTAGTATCTTTTTTCACATTTACCCTCCTCCACCTTGTGCGCATGTGTGCTTGTGTGCTTGTGTGTGTGTGTGTGTGTGTGTGTGTGTGTGTGTGTGTGTGTGTGTTTTGGTCAATGAACAACTTGCAGGAGTCAGTTCTTTGCTTTTATGATGTAGGTTCTGGGGCTCCAACTCAGGTCGTCTAGCTTGGCGGCATGTCCATGCCTGCTAGTGTGCTGAACCATCTCACGAACGTATAGTTTAGTATCTTAAGTGTGATCTCTGTACTAGACTAGAGTTACTGGTTGCTGTGATAAAGCACAGAAAGCAACTTGGGGAGTAAAGAGTTTGTCTTAGTCACTTCTGTATAACAATTCGTCATTGAAAGCAGTGAGGGCAGGAAGCAGGGCAGGAACCTGGAGGCAGAAGCTGAGGCAGAATTCCGTGGAGGGGTGGTACTTATTTACTTGCTTCTTATGGTTCACTCAGGCTGCTTTCTTGCAGAACCCGATGACCAGCTCGGGGTGGTACCATCCCTCTCATACCAACCACACATTTATAAAATTTATTAAATGCCCTGGAGGCATTTCCTCAATTGGGCTTTCTCCCTCTTGGATAACTGTAGCTTATGCTAAGTTGACGTAAAGCTAGCCAGCAAAATCCCCACCATATTAAGAATTAATTGGCATGTTATAAACCCTGGATACCATGATGCTGTGTAAGCTCACGTTAATGATGAACATTGCCTCTATTTGTGGAAGTGCTTTTTTTTTTTTTTTCCTTCCCATTTGAAAGCCAGCAAGCTTTCTGGATCTGTGTGTCTCTACTCAACAGTGCGTGGATGCACACATGCAGACTTGCCCCGCTTTTGATGGGGACTAGAATTTAAACTCAGCCCCTCCTGTGGGCACTCTTACCCACAGCAACAGCTTCCACCTGCCTCAGATGAAAGAGTTAATATGAATGATCTCTGTGAGGAACAGGGGGTATTCAGATAGTGGTCTCTGTGCCATCCTCAGTGGTCCTGGCTACAAGTATAGAAAACCTGTGCTTAGCAATGGCTTAGAAGAGTCTCTCTGTGACGTATGTAACTCTTGTGCTTCTGCTCCCAGCTGAACTCCTGTTTAAAGAGGTGGAAGCCAAAGTAAACCAGCCTGACAGAGTTGCGTTGTCTCCTGCCAAGGTATGATGGGCAAAACGTCGTCTTCAGTGGCAAGCAGTGCCCCTTGCTTCCCCCTCCCCCCAGCTGTGTACAGTTGTCTCTGACCATGTACTTTCCAAACTCCTAAATCTAGACAAGCTCCAAAAATACAGGGGATTTTAGCACAGGTAAACAGATGATGTGAGTGCAGAGGGAGGACGGGAGCCCAGTGAGAAGCAGGAAGGCTGAGGTGAAGCAAAGATAAGCAGCATCCTGGGTGTGAATTCGGAACAGGGTGAAAGAGCTTTACAGCCAAGTTAAAAAAGAAACAAAAACAAAAAGGAAAGTATACAACAAGAAGAGAAAATAATGAAAAGATAGCAGAAAAATACCTAGCCTGTGAAGCATCCTCAAAAATATCTATTCAAATTATAGCTCTCCATGGGCCCAGATAAATGGGGAAAGCAAGAAGAAGGCTAATAAGCAATCCTTTTCCCCAGCACTGGGCATCATAGACCGTAATTATGAATATTAATCACAACACTTCCAGCTTACAAAGCTCTTTTCTTGTGAGTCGGTTCGCACAGTTCATAAACAATCTCTGTAATCCTTGTAAACGAGCCCACGAGTAAGGCACGTTTATAAAGAACTATAATTATTAATTATAGCATCCTGCAGTTAACCGAAAAAAAAAAGAATATAGCTGCGAGATATACGCTGTAAGTCGGCTCTTACCGAAACCATGGCATAACGCTTCCACCGCAGTGATTCAGTAAGTACTGCATCAACTTGCTTGCGTGCAAAGAGCTGAGCAGGAATGAGGAGAGGAATTGCTTCCCTGTTACCTCTACTGCAGGTCAAATAAGTGAGCCTTTGCAGTGATTTGGCCTTAACTGTCAGAGTCAGGGTCCCGGGTCCAGTCTACAGGTCACGCAGAAGGAACGAAGTCAGAGAGGGGTGCGTGTCAATGCCCCGAGCAAAGCAAAATCGTGGCTTTCTCAAAATTCTTATATTCTTGCTGTCATCTTAAAGAAAAAAAGTAATCTAGCTTATTTTAAAATTTTTTTGATAAGTTAAGCTTTTTTATTGTTTCTAAGATTGTCAATGCCCTTTATCTTCTGTATATGAGAGCCGAGAGAAATAGACTCTCATGGCTCAGGGTCTAGTTTCTTTTCTTCTCTCTCTCTTTTTTTTTTCTTTTTCCAAGACAGGGTTTCTCTGTGTAGCCCTGGCTGTCCTGGAACTCACTCTGTAGACCAGGTGGGGGGCCTCGAAATCAGAAATCCACCAGCCTCTGCCTCCCAAGTGCTGGGATTAAAGGCGTGCGCCACCACCACTCGGCGCAGGGTCTGGTTTCTTATCTCTGTGCCTTTGCCCTGTGCTGAGTCTCTGACCAGCTCGCTTTGTGTCTCTGAAGTGTCCTGGTTACTTTAATGCAGAGAAGACCTCAAAGTGGAATGACCTGAACTTTGACTTCTTATATGCTTTCAGGAAGCTTAATGTGAATTCTTTTATGAACTGTATCCCTCCCCTTTTAACTTAAAAGACAATGAAAGTGCTGCTCTATCAGGGATGCAGACAGGAGATGTTCTCAGTCATATATGACGGGTGAAGCTCTTTGAATGTCTATTTTTTTAAAAGTTTTTTACTAGCATATACTAATGAATTTCCATATAACATTTACTTACATGCATAGAATACATTTTGATCACATTCACTCCGTTACCATTCCCTTCCGAGTCCCTCTGCTGTTTTTCTCTTCCCAAGTACTCCCTATAAAAGTCTATTATTATCTGTGAGAACAGTAATAATGGATACTTCCTCTTGAGCCTAAGTAGAGGGAACGGGAGCATACTAGAGATGGGGAGTGGATAAGTCAGTGCATCAGATTAAAAACAAGTGAGGCTGGCTTCAGGGCACTCTGAAAAGAAAAAGCCTGAGGAACCTATAAATGGACCATTTGGGAAGTGTCAGTCCAGAATTTGATATGAAGGGGACATATTGAGAGGGCTACTACCAAAAGTAATTACTGAAATATACTTCAGTGACTTCAGGGTTCAGGATTCCTGTTCCCCCACACGAAAGTCAGAGTCTATGTACATTGAATAAGTCACTCAAATTTTCATGTAGTTCATGTAAAAACTCTTCTGCCTCATAGGGAGTAAAATGAAAGCAGAGAGGGTATCTTAGAATGTGCCAAAAGAGTGGTGGACGTGGACTTACGGTGTATTCTGGAAACACTGGGATGAAACCTATTACTGTGTGCCGGTTGAGTTCCTACCATTCGAACTGCATTAAACACGATGAGCTGTCTCTGCTGCCTCAGAACCTTCTGATAACAGAGTATGAGCTCAATTGGCATCAATTCAATGTCTTTATGTTTCCCCTCAACCCAATATCCTTCTCCAGGATGTATTACAGAAAGCTCTGGAAGACGTGGAAACAAAGCATAGAAATCTTCGCCAGAAACAGAGGTAAGGCTTTCTGTTTGTGAGGCACCCCATGCTGTGTCAAGTTCTTATTTCTATGTGGGCAGATTTTATGGTAGTTATTATGAAAATTTCTCTTTATTAGCATGAGCCAGATTATTATAGTAAATCATAATGTGATGAAGCTTGCCCAACTAAGACACACATTGTAAAATGTGGATGACGCTTTTATCGATGTATACATTTGTGTCTATATGATGTTGAAGACAAGCCAGAAACCTCAGAATTTGTCAGTTTCGACTTTATGAAGATGTCTATGCGAAGAGACCTGAGCAGGAGAGCTCATGACAGCTTCACTATCTCTCTGTCATTTGTCCTTTAGAGCTTAAAATTTAAAATAAGAATTAACATTTGAAGGGATGTGCCACTTATATGTATTAAAATAAAAATGGCAAAGCTATGTTACAAAACAAATATTTATGTTTGTAAGTTGACTTGTTCACCATCTCAGATGCTGAGTAAGTTAAAAAAAAATTACTGTTGCACAAACCAAGTCAGACCTTGAAAACTGACGACATCTTTGAGAAACTTCTTTTCAGGGAATAGTGGTTAGCTCTCATGATAATTTTGATGATACATTTATACTTTAAAACATAAACTTAAAATGTTAATTATGTAGATGCCAAAAGTTAATTTAAAATATTAGTAACACATTTTCCAAAATTATTTAAACTTCATGGAAATTTCTATTGAAAACTAAGATTTCTACTAGTCTTCAAAAAGAAAAACTTTGTTGAAAACTCATTTCCAGTCATAGTGGAATGTATTAAAATTAACCTGTACTGGCAATAATGGCAGTTGCTCTGAATGGATTTAGAGGAGAGTGCTAATTTTTAAATTAAGATTTAAACTTAGCCTACAAACTAATGGCATCATGTTCATGAAAATTCTGGGTTTTTTTTTTTTTCCATTTTGTTTTAGAGAGAGTCTCACTGTGTAGCACTCAAGGGGTTAGAATTCACTCTGTGGACTAGTCTGCACTCAGACTCACAGTAATCCACTAGCATGTGCTTCCTGAGTGACAGGATTAAAGATGTGTGTGTACCACCATGTCTGTGCTTGTAAATCTGCAGACCACCAGAGTACCGGTACCGCAGAGTGATGATGTGTGGTATCTTTTGATGCTCTGTTTTGGGAACCCTTGCACTGTCAGGATTCTAGTTTGTTGCAGAATTAGAATATCATGGTTAAGTAAAGATTTTTGAGAGAGACTTCGATCTCAATATTACCTTAGGTGTATAGGCATTTGGTATTATATAATACCCATGTCAGTAATTGATCCTCTGAGACCTAGGAAACCACCCTGTTTGTGGCAATTGTGTGCTGAGAAAGGGAGATATTTATACCTCTTACCATTCTGAGTTAATTCCTAACAGTCATCTCTTAATCTTCACCATAACCCATGCCTAGGTAGACATTTTCTCTGTGTTGAGGTGTGACACTCACTGTTCAAGCAGCTTGTGGTTCAAGCAGCTTGTGGTTGCCAGGCTGTGGCTGTGCATTTGAGCCACATTTGTGTCTACATCCAGGTGCTTTTTATAGCTCCAGCAGCTTCCTTGCACCATGGTGATCTGTTTTCTCTTTCCCCTCTCCCCCTCTCTCCCCCTCCCCTCCTCTCTCCCCCTCTGCCTTCTTTTGCCCTCTACCCTTTCCCACCCTCTCCCTCTTCCCCTCTCTTCCTCTCCCTTCTCCCCCTCTCCCTTCTTTCTCTCCTTCTCTCCCCCATCTCTTTGTTTTTAATACTTAATAGAAAAGAAAAAGAAAACAAAAAACTTTATGTAGATGGAAACAAGAACAAAAGAAAACAAAGACTATAGTGCTTACCCAGCCTGTTTGTTGTCATTGTAAACTGACTTTATTAGCTTTTATTTATATTTTTTGAATTTTGGCAAATGTTCTAGAAAAAGCTAGAGAGAACATTTTTTGTCACAGTTTAATCTTCATTGGTTATTTGGGAATTTGAGAACATATTGCAAGTGGGAAACACATACAGTGTCGGAAATGTTTCTTTTAAGAGCCATGTTACCTTTTTTTCTTTTTTAAAATTTTTTTCGAACGTAATATTTTGTATTGATTTAAGTCTTATTGCATTATGATGAGAATAGATACATGATTTCAATTTATCTGAATTTGTTAACATTTAAAAACATATTTTAAGTAAATAGAATTACATCACATTCTTATTTCACACCCCAGCTCATCTCAGAGACCCCCACCCTTGAATACCTGCAATACCTTTTTTTATTTTGTGATATTCTTTAAAATTTATAAAATATTGTAACAATAAAAATGAGTATTATGAAAATTGCTTGATATAAAACAGCAATCAATTGAACAGTCTTATGTAGATGCTCGTCTACAGCAATATTGAAAATACATTTGTCTCAATATAATTTTTTTATTAGGTATTTTCTTTATTTACATGTCATATGATATCTCCTTTCTCAGTTTCCCCTCTGAAAAAAATAAAATAAAATAAAATAAAAATAAAACCAAAAAACCAAAAAACACAAACAAAAACAAACAAACAAACAAAAACCTTGTTCCCTCCCCACTCCGCCAGCTCACCAACCTACCCTCTCCCTCTTACTGACCCTAGCATTCCCCTACACTGGGGCATAGAACCTTCACAGGGCCAAGGGCCTCTCCTCCCATTGATGACCAACTAAGCCATCCTCAGCTACATATGCTGCTGGAGCCATTAGTCCCACCATGTGTATTCTTTGGTTGGTGGTTTAGTCCCTGGGAGCTCTGAGGGTAGTAGTTCATATTGTTGTTGTCCTAAGGGGCTGCAAACCCTTCAGCTCCTTGGGTCCTTTCTCTAGCTACTTCATTGGGGACCCTGTACTCAGTCCAATGTGTGGCTGTGAGCCTCTATTTCTGTATTAGTTGGGTACTGTCAGAGCCTCTCAGGAGACAGCTATATTAGGCTCCTGTCATCCAGCACTTGCTGGCATCCACAATAGTGTCTGGATTTATTGATTGAATATGGGAAGGATTCCCAGGTGGAGCAGTCTCTGAATTGTCCTTCCTTTAGTCCCTGCTCCATAGTTAGTCTCTACAATTCCTTCCATGGGTATTTTGTTCCCCCTTTTAAGAAGGAATGAAGTATCCACACTTTGGTCTTCCCTCTTCTTGAGTTTCTTGTGGTTTGTGGATTGTACTTTGTATATTCCAATCTTCTGGGCTAATATCCACTTAACAGAGAGTGCATACAATGTGTGTTCTTTTGTGATTGGGTTACCTCACTCAGGATGATATTCTCCACATCCATCCATTTCCCTAAGAGTGTCAATATAAATTTGAAATAACTCCAAACATATTAACTGTATATTTTAAAATAATGTATCACTATTAGTATTTTTCTAATGAACATAAATAGATAAATGGATAAAGTCTTTTTGTTTCTTTGTTTTTGTTTTAGTAGAGCTTAAAATCTTGGCTGTTACTGTGGCACAAGCCCAAAATAAGAACAGTTTTTAGACATTGCAGTTCATTGTAATAAGGCTGTATTTCAATGACCCTCACGTCACCAAAGAATTTTACCTCCATTGTAGCTGAGAGTTGACAGTTCTGCTGCACAAAGGAATGAATTGTAGGCACGATTTTTGGATACAGGTTTCCTGCTATGGTCAAAGCTATTTGACTTGAGTAATTGTCATCATTCTCAGCCCACAGAGAACAGGTTATATTCATTTAAGAAATGGTGTGTGTATGAAGATGGTCTATCCATGAAGTCATTCACCAACTGTTTCAGTGAACAATGGTTCTGCTTGGAGGGTGGCACAGACATTAGGTGAGGTTAAGAATCTGGTTCATTGGGTGTGATGATTTTGAAAAGCATTCATGTCAGGGAAAGAGTAACTTATAAAGTCATCTTCTTCAAACTTCATACAGTAGTTACAAACATCAAGCAAAACATTCAATCTCACTCTTTGTTGTTCTCTTTCCTACAAGCCACCTCCCAAGTTAATTGTCTATGTTTCTTTTGGCTGTATAAATACTTTTTATAATACTCATTTTTATTGTTACAATATTTTATGAATTTTAAAGAATATGAAAAATTAAAAAAACAAAAGGTAATGCAAGTATTGAAGGGGGTCTCTGGGAGGGGTTGAGGTACAAAAGGGAAACAAGAATGATGTAACTCTATTTACTTTAAATATGTTTTTAAATGCTAACACATTCAGATAAATTGAAATAATGTATCTTTTCTCATCATAATGCAATAAAACTTAAATCAATAAAAAGAAAGAAAAATGACTGTTCAGATATTGCAGTAAAGCTTGATTAAATAATTAAAAAAAGAAAGGTGTTAATAATTTGAATGGCTGCTGAAGCATTTGTCAAATGATAGCCGACTGAAAAGTTGGAGATGCCTTATATCTCTTGGGTTAGTCTTGACAAAGGGCTTTAAGTTTCAGAGAGACTGAGATGCTGGAGTGGGTATACTGTGCAAATTACTCCACAATGGGGAGAGTCAGAAGATAGGCTCGTCACTAATCCTATAAGATACAGAATGGCGAGAGGCACACCAGTGGGTTTGAAGAGCTTTGTTGTTGCCCTTTTTTCTTGTGCTAGAACATAGGGTTGGAGATGCTCCTGCTCAGATGGCTGAACTGATTCAAAGACGAGGTGATCATAGTTATCATAATGCACAGCACAGGCAAGGCAGTGGCCATAATGATCTGACCCAGAATGTTCAGCACAGGCAACATGGTTTTTATGATGACCTTTGACTGTGGGTAATCAATCATTGTGTTTCCAGACATGAAACAAAAAGCCTACTGCATTTCTTGTTTCATTTCTCAAATGAAAGAAAGGCTAAATTAGATTATGAAAAAGAGAATCTTGGCCCATAAACCAATTTCCAGACTTGAGCCCATTTGCAGACCAGAACCCTTTAGTTCCCCTGAGGAACGATCTTCCTAAAATACCTAAGAGTTGCATTGTTAGCCTTTTTCTAATCCTTCCCCAGAGGGACCTATGGCCTTTTACAAGGATAACTGAACACTGGGGGAAATGAAACAATCAGACTTTTCTGGGTCCATGGATGCTGGTTCTGAATTAATACAGATTCTGTTGGATCTCAAGAAACACTGTGGCTCTCCAGTGAAATTAAGGGCTTACAGATAGAGGTTAGGTGTTTATGAAGCCTGACTCACAGTATGTCCAGTGAGTTTTGGAATTCATCCTGTGATTATTTCCCCAGTCACAGAATGTGTAATTGTATGAGATAAATTCTAAGGTTTTCATGACCTGTGGAGTGAGGGCTATTATAGTTGGAAAGGCTAAAGGAAACCTTTAGAGTTGTCTCTTCCAAGTAAAATAGTTGAATTGAAAACTGTATCACATCCCTGGATGAATTACAGAAATTAGTGCCACCATTAAGTACTTAAAGGATGCAAGGTTGGTGGTTCCCACCACATCTTTCTTTCACTCTCCTATTTGGTCAGTAAAGAAGACAGATGGATCATGGAGAATGACAAATGACTGTTGAACACTCAATCAAATAATGACCCCAGGTGCAGCTGCTGTACCAGATGTACTGTTCCTACTTGAGCAACTTAATGCATCTCCTGATACATGATGTGCAGCTATTGATCTAGAAAATGCCCTTTTCCTGTACCTGTCCAGAAGGACTACCAGAAGCAGTTTTCCTTTCAGTTGGCAAGGCCAGCAGTACATCTTTATATCTCAAGGATATATTAACGCTCCAATCTTGTATCAAAACTTAGTGTGAAGGGGTTGCGATCATTTGTTTCTTCCACAAAATTTCACATTGGCTCACAGAATATTTATGATATCAAATTGGACTAAGTGAGCAGGAGGTAGCATCCACTTTGTATGTGTTGGTAATACATGTGTATCAGCAGATGGAAAATAAATCCAAACAAAATTCAAGGGACCTTCTACCTCAGTGAAAATCTTAGGAGTCTAGTGTGTAGGGCATGTAGAGATACTCTTTGTGAGGTAAAGGATAAGCCATTTCATTTCTGCCACCAAGAAAGAAGCACAACATTTTGTGGGCCTATTTGGATTCTGGAGATAGCACACTCCTCACTTGGAGTGTTAGTCCAACCCATATTCCAAGTGACTTGGAAATCTTCTAGCTTTGGAACAAGAGAAGGCTCTTCAACAATTCCACGAGGCTGTGCAGGCTGGCCTACCGCTTGGGCCATGATTCAGCAGACCCTTCGGTATTTGAGATATAAGTAGCAGTTAGGGATGGGGTTTGGTGCCTTTGTCAAGAGGAGACCTTTGGGATTTTGGAGTAAGGTTTTGACACCATCTTCAGATACTATTGTCCTTTTGAGAGACAGCGCTTGGCCTGCTACTGGGCCCAAAAGTTTGATAACAGCCCACAAAGTTACCAAGTGACCCGAGCTGCCCATAATGAGTTGAGTATTATGTGACCCACTAAGCCGTAAAGTAGGACTTTCTCAGTAGCAATCAATTATCAAATGGAATTGGTATGTATGTGACACTTCTAGAGCAGGTCCTTGAAGGCACAACCAGGATTACAAGAAGTTGTCTAAGTGCCTATGGTTCTTCTGCTGTTACAGTGCCATCTCCTCCCAAGCATGCACCTATAGTCCTATAGCACCTATAGATAGATGTGCAGTTGTTCACTGATTTATGTCAGTGGGTTGGCTCGATGTACAAGGACTTGAACACAGCACAATTGAAAAATTGGTGAGAATTATATCTGGGGAAGAAGTATGTCAATAGACCTCTCCAAATGAGTGAAGGATGTGAAGATATTTGTGCCCATGTAAATGCTCATCAAAAAGTGATGTCAGCAGAAGTCTTTTAGGACATCTCTTGGTGTGTCTATATACTGTAAAGTTAATAGGAAACTACAACCACCTAATTGAGGTAGTATTAAAAAGGATATAGATAGACCCATCAGGAGTGAAGGTATGGGTTGCTCTTCCAGGAAAAAAAGCCGAGACTTGCTGAGGTACTTGCTGCGGGTGGAGAAAATACAGAATGTGTACTAGGGGAAGGTAGTTATAAAATGCCAGCTAAGCCCCATGGCTGCTTATAGAAATCAGTTTTATAATTGAAGTGGGTGTTCTTGTCATCTTTTGTTACAAGTATGTCTGTGTACATATTTTGTTTTCTTTCCTCAATTTCTTTATCATTTAATTTAATACCAATTAAGGGAATATCATAATGGTTATCACATGAAAGTTGAGAGATTAAAAGAATGTCTCTCAAGAGGTATTGGCACCTATTCTCAAAGTTTATAGTGCTTTTGTGGCTATGCATGGATGAGTATAACATGTTAGGCATAATTATGACACATATGTGATTGTAAGCGGGATAGTTATGATAGGTGTAATTATGACCTGTTTAACTGTTTTCATTTGGAAATTAAGCATGACGTAAGGAGATGATTGTGTGTTAAGTTGACAAGGAGTGGACTTGTGATGATGGTTATTCTTGCTTGTCAACTTGTTCATGTCTGGAATTAACTAAAATCCAAGAAAATGTCTACACCTGTGAGGGACTTTTTATTGATTAAGTAATTTGAAGATTAACTTTTAATCCAAGTCTTTTGGGGTGGGAAGATTTGCCTTTAATCTAAGCCATACTGTTTGCTGGCAGCCTATATAAAGGGAATGGAAGAAGGAGTCTTGCTCTCTTTGCCTGTTTGCGCTTTCTCTCCCTCCCTCCCCCCTCTCTCCCTCCCTCCCTCCC
>JADRCD010206484.1:35242-49835 GCA_019843815.1 Montemys delectorum
CTTTGTGCTTCTATATGATTTTCTTTCTTTCTTTTTTTTTTTTTTTGTCTGTGAGGAATGTTATTGACATTTTGTTGGGATTGCACTGAACCTGTATATTTGTTAATATCTTTTTTTTTTTTTTTTTTTTTTTTTTAGTTTTGTTTTTGTTTTTCAAGTCAGGGTTTCTCTGTGTAGCCTTGTCTATCCTGAAACCTACTCTGTAGACCAGGCTGTCCTCAAACTCAGAAATCTGCCTGCCTCTGCCTCCCAAGTGCTAGGATTAAAGGAGTGAGCCACCAAAGCCTTGCAATATATTCTTTTTACAATATTAATTATCTTTATCCACGAACAGGGGAGATTTTCCCTAAGTTTCTTTCTTCATCTTCTCAATGGTGTAGAAGTCTTTTATCTCCTGAGTTAGGTTTACTCTAGTTGGGGTTTTTTGATACTGTGATAGAATTTTTCCATCCCCTCATGATTGGTATTTTGAAAAAGGTATTATGTTATTTTCATGTATAATTAATATGTGCCAATAAAAGTGTTAAAAGATAAAAAGACATGAATATTGCTACTGATTTGTTTATACAATGAACTTTGTTATCTTGGTATACTGCTGGCAGAATTTATGAAGCCTAAGTGTTTTCTGGTGGAATCTTTAAGATGTCTTTTTGTTTGTTTTTTTTGTTTGTTTGTTTTTATTTTTTTTTATTTAGAGAATACTTTATTAGTTTTTGTAATCAAACCCACGTAGATAAGACCTTACATATTTAATACAGTGCGTTACCCCTGTACAAATGGAAAAAAAAATTAAATTCAACATTTCTAGACCAATATGGCTGTTAATTTCTGTACAATGCCAACTCAACACAGTAAACTGGGATACTTTTTTCCAAAGTTGACAACACAGCTAAAGTTTCCAAAAATTCAAATTATATATATGTATATATATATTTATATTTATATAAAAAGACCAATAATGTTTGTTTGTTTTTAAATAGCCAAGTGTATTTATTGTGACTCAATCTACAACTGATATTTCAAGACTGAGTTTCAACCTTTTGTTTGTTTGTTTGTTTGTTTGGGTTTTTTGTTTTGTTTTTGTTTTACATTTTCTCTTTCTTTCTTTCTTTCTTTTTTTTTTTTTTTTTTGATATTTTCTTTGTTTACATTTCAAATGATATCTCCTTTCCGAGTTTCCCTTCCGAGGGGGAAAAAAGAAAAAAACCCTGCTCCCTCCCCCTGCTCACCACCCCACCCTCTCCCACTTCCTGGCCCTGGCATTCCCCTACACTGGAGCATAGATCCTTCACAGGATCAAGGGCCTCTTCTCCCACTGATAATGGACTAGGCCATCCTCTGCTATACATATGCTGCTGGAGCCATGATCCCACCATGTATAGTCTTTGGTTGGAGGTTTAGTCCCTGGGAGCTCTGAGGGTATTAGTTAGTTCATATTGCTGTTTGTCCTAAGGGGCTGCAAACCCTTCAGCTCCTTGGGTCCTTTCTCTAGCTCCTTCATTGGGGACCCTGTGCCCACTCCAATGGATGGCTGTGAGCCTCTACTTCTGTATTAGTTGGACACAGGCAGAGGTTCTCAGGAGACAGCTATATCAGGCTTCTGTCAGCCAGCACTTGCTGGCATCCACAATAGTGTCTGGATTTGATGGTTGAATATGGGAAGGATTCTCACGTGGAACAGTCTCTGAATTGTCCTTCCTTCAGTCTCTGCTCCATAGTTAGTCTCTGAAAATCCTTCCATGGGTATTTTGTTCCCCCTTTTAAGAAGGAATGAAGTATCCACACTTTGGTATTCCTTCTTCTTGAGTTTCTTGTGGTTTGTGGATTATACTTTGTGTATTCTGATCTTCTGGGCTAATATCCACTTATCCGAGACTGCATACCATGTGTGTTCTTTTGGGATAGGGTTACTTCACTCAGGATGATATCCTTCAGATCCATACATTTCCCTAAGAATTTCATAAATTCATTGTTTTCAATAGCTGAGTAATACTCCATTGTATAGATGTACCACATTTTATATATCCATTCCTCTGTTGAGGGACATCTGGGTTGTTTCAAGTTTCTGGCTATTATAAATAAGGCAGCTATGAACATAGTGGAACATATGTCCTTATTACATGTTGGAACATCTGGGTATATGCCCAGGAGTGGTATTGTTGGGTCCTCTGGTAGTACTATGTCCAATTTCCTGAGGAACCACCACACTGATTTCCAGAGTGGTTGTGACCAGCTTGCAATTCCACCAGCAATGAAGGAGTGTTCCTTTTTCTCCACAACCTCGCCAGCATCTGAATTTTTTATCCTAGCCATTCTGACTGGTGTGAGGTGGATTCTCAGGGTTGTTTTAATTTGTATTTCCCTGATGAGTAAGGATGTTGAACATTTCTTTAGGTGCTTCTCAGCCATTCGGTGTTCCTCAGTTCAGAATTCTTTGTTTAGCTCTGTACCCCCCCCCTTTTTTT
The DNA here is from genome assembly GCA_019843815.1 of Montemys delectorum. Lineage (NCBI taxonomy): Eukaryota > Metazoa > Chordata > Mammalia > Rodentia > Muridae > Montemys > Montemys delectorum. Next base: position 37,708 of record JADRCD010206484.1, read on the forward strand.
TAAACTTTTATTGCATTATGATGAGAAAAGTTACATGATTTCAATTTGTCTGAATTTGTTAACATTTAAAAACATATTTTAAGTAAATAGAATTAAATCACATTCTTGTTTCCCTTTTGTACCTGTACTGGCTAGTTTTGTGTATCAACTTGACACAGGCTAGAGTTATCACAGAGAAGGGAGTTTCAGTTGGGGAAGTGCCTCCATGAGATCCAGCTGTGGGGCATTTTCTCAATTAGTGATCAAGGGAGTAGGGCCCCTTGTGGGTGGTGCCATCTCTGGGCTGGAAGTTTTGTGTTCTATAAGAGAGCAGGCTGAGCAAGCCAGGAGAAGCAAGCAAGCCAGCAAGGAACATCTCTCCATGGCCTCTGCATCAGCTCCTGCTTCCTGACCTGCTTGAGTTCCAGTCCTGACTTCCATTGGTGATCAACAGCCATGTGGTAGTAAGCTGAATAAACCCTTTCCTCCCCAACTTGCTTCATGGTCATGATGTTTGTGCAGGAATAGAAACCTTGACTAAGACAAATTGGTACCAGCATAGTGAGGTATTCCTGTGACAACCTGACCATGTTTTGGGGAAGACTGTGGAAGGACTTTGGAACTTTGAGCTAGAAGAGCCACTGGCTGTTAAGAACTCTGTGGGATGTTCTGTAGGAGCTTGGAAGATCATGTTGAGAGCAGTGCAGAGATGGAGGCCTGGCTTGTGAAATTTCAGAGGGAAGATTAAAAACTCTTATCAGGGCCATGTTGTTTTTGATTGTGAAGATTCTGTGGTTCTGGTTAGCTGGGGCTGAAGTATCAGCTGTGATTAACAAGATACCAGAACTACTAAAGTGAAAACTTTGCATTACTGGGACTATTGATGCTAATTACCTGGAGCTAAGAAATTAGTGGTGATTAAGAAGAGACCAGCATCACTGAGGTAACATCTTCTGGGAAGTGTTTTCTGAGAGCACAAAGAGGTTGTGTTCCAGAGATAGCCAAGGTTGTACCTTGTGCTGCAGCAGGACTTGGTAATGTGTAAGAGTCACCCAGGTGGTACTGGTTTTGACATCACTAAGGGGTCATGAAGAGCAGCTGAGGCTCAGCACAGTGAGGCCATTGGTGAAGGTGCAGCCTCAGTTGCAATTGATGGCCCAGGACTGAAGGTGTCATGCAAAGGAGTTGAGGCTTGGCACTGTGAAGACAGTCTATGAGAGGCTATTGGTAAAGCCTAGTTACAGCAGTGTTTTGGGAATGCCAGTACCATGCAATGACCACCAAGGACAGCAGCAGCAGTAGAGTACAGGCATTTGGATCCCAGAAGACAAGATGTGTGCTATGAAGGGCAGAGCTGGAGAAGTGACCAAAGCCCTTAGAGGAGCCCAGAAGATTGTGAGTTGGATCTCAGACATTGGTTTTGCTTTTGATTGTGACTGTGCCCTGATATTTTTCCCTCTTGAAGGAAGAATGTATTTTAGTGGAGCCCACAGTTAAGAGACTTTGAATCTTAAAAGATATTGGACATTTTAAATTGATTGAACTTTTAATATGTAAAGACTGTGGGACTTTAGATCTTGGGGATGAATAAGAACATAAGGGTTGAGGCTTAATAGTGATGTGTTTGTGTGTCAAGTTGACAAGGGGTCAATTGTACTGGCTGGTTTTGTGTGTCAACTTGACACAGGCTGGAGTTATCACAGAGAAGGGAACTTCAGTTGGGGAAGTGCCTCCATGAGATCCAGCTGTGGCTCATTTTCTCAATTAGTGATCAAGGGAGTAGGGCCCCTTTTGGGTGGTGCCATTTCTGGGCTGGAAGTCTTGTGTTCTATAAGAGAGCAGGCTGAGCAAGCCAGGAGAAGCAAGCAAGCCAGCCAGCAAGGAATATCTCTCCATGGCCTCTGTATCAGCTCCTGCTTCCTGACCTGCTTAAGTTCCTGACTTCCATTGGTGATCAACAGCCATGTGGAAGTAAGCTGAATAAACCCTTTCCTCCCCAACTTGCTTCATGGTCATGATGTTTGTGCAGGAATAGAAACCCTGACTAAGACAGTACCCCAACTCCTCCTAGAGGCCCCCTCTTTAATACCTACAATATCTTTTTTTGTCATAGTCCTTAAAATTTATAAAATATTATAACAATAAAAATGAGTATTATAAAAGTTGTTTGATATAAAACAACAATCAATTTAACAGTGTTATGTAGATGCTTGTCTACAGCAATACTGAAAATACATACATTTTTCTCAGTACAAATTTTAAATAACTCCAAACATAGTAACTGTATATTTGAAAATATTATATCACTACTAGTATTTTCTTAAATGGACATAAATATATAAAGTCTTTTTGTTTGTTTGTTTGTTTTGTATTTAGCAGAGTTTAAAACCTTGGTTCTTACTTTGATACAAGCCCAAAATAAGAACAATTTTTAGACATTGGATTTCATTGTAATAAGGCTGTACTTCAATGACCCTCAAATCACTGAAGGATTTCACGTCCACCATAGCTAAGCTGAGAGTTGACAGTTCTGCTGCATGAAGGAATGAATTGTAGGCATTATTTTTGGACACAGACTTCCTGCTATGGTCAAAACTATTTGACTTGATTGAGTGACTTTATTCTAAGACTACATAGAACAGGTTACTTGCATTTAAGAAATGGTATGTATACTAAGATAGCCCATCCATAAAGTCATTCACCAACTCTTTCAATGAACAATGGTTCTTCTTGGAGGGTGGCACAGACATTAGGTATGGGTAAGAATCTTGTTCATTGGCTGTGATAATTTGGAAAAGCATTCATCTCAGAGAAAGAGTAACTTGTAAAGTCTTCTTCTTCAAACTTGATACAAGAGCTACAAATGTCAAGCAAAGCATTCAGTCTTACTCTTATTTTTCTCTTTCCTACAAGCCACCTCCCTAGTTAATCATCTATGTTTCTTTTGGGTATATAAATACTTTTGAAATATATAAGGTGTTCTGAAAAACCATAGTATAGTGTAAAAACATGAAATAAACAATACTACTAATAGAGAGGCTTAGATAGGAGAAGCAAGATTTCAAGACTCTTATGTTGTACACAGCAAGACACTGTCACAAACAAGCTGAAAGTGTATATAGATTGTACAATATTGGACCTATTTCTCCAATTACCAAATTAGAGAGACCATTGGATGATAATCAACAAATTTCTAATTCCTCATATTTTTGGATTTTAATCACTTAGGATATGTTGATAATATTAATTTTCATATTAAGATATTAAGAAAAGGTAATTGTCACTTCCTGTTGTTTTCATTGTAAGAGGTGGAATTAGAATTGTGTGGATTTGTTGAAAGATTACTTTCTTGCTTCTTCTAGGGTGTAGTTTTGCTCCTTATGTTGATGTTTTCCATCTATTATCCTTTGTAGGGCTGGATATGTGGAAAGATATTGTGTAAATTTGGTTTTGTCATGGAATATCTTGTTTTCTCCATGTATGGTAATTGAGAGTTTTGCTCGGTATAGTAGCCTGGGCTGGCATTTGTGTTCTTGTAGGGTCTGTATGACATCTGCCCAGGATCTTCTAGCTTTCATAGTCTCTGATGGGAAGTCTGGTGTAATTCTGATAGGCCTGCCTTTATATGTTACTTGACCTTTTTCCCTTACTGCTTTTAAAATTCTTTCTTTGTTTAGTGCATTTGGTGTTTTGATTATTATGTGTCAGGAGGAATTTCTTTTCTGGTCCAGTCTATTTGGAGTTCTGTAGGTTTCTTGTATGTTCATGGGCATCTCTTTCTTTAGGTTGGGGAAGTTTTCTTCTATAATTTTGTTAAAAATATTTACTGGCCCATTACATTGGGAATCTTCACTCTCCTATACCTATTATCCTTAGGCTTGATCTTCTCATTGCATCCTGGATTTCCTGGATGTTTTGGGTTAGGAGCTTTTCGCTTTTTGCATTTTCTTTGACTGTTGTGTCAATGTTTTCTATGGTATCTTCTGTCCCTGAGATTCTCTCTTCTATCTCTTATATTCTGTTGGTGATGCTTACATCTATGACTCCTGATTTCTTTCCTAGGTTTTGTATCTCTAGCATTGTCTCTCTTTCTGATATCTTTATTGTTTCTATTTCCATTTTTAGATTCTGGATGGTTTTGCTCATTTCCTTCACCTGTTTGATTGTGTTTTCCTATAGTTCTTTAAGGGATTTTGTGTTTCCTCTTGAAGGGCTTCTAGCTCTTTCACTGTGTTCTCCTGTATTTCTTTGAGGGTGCTATTTATGTCTTTCTTAAGGTCCTGTATCATCATCATGATAAGTGATTTTAGATCTGAATCTTGTGTTTCCAGTGTGATGGTATGTCCAGGACTTGCTATTGTGGGAGAATTGGGTTCTGATGATGCCAAGTGACCTTGGTTTGTGTTGTTTATTTTCTTATGCTCCCCCCCCCCCCCCCCGCCATCTGGTTATCTCTAGTGCTACATGCCCTTGCTAATTCTGACTGGAGTCAGTCCTTCCTGTGATCCTGGTTGTGTCAGAACTCCTCAGAGTCAGGCTGTCTCTGGGATCCTGTGATTCTGGGATCCTGTGACTTTGGACTTGTTAGAGCACCTGGGAGTGCAGCAGCTTCCTCTGGGTGTTGTGGGACTGGCTGTGGAGCCTGGGCCCAAGGTCTGCTCAGGACAGCAGCCCAGAGAGACTGGAAGGAACCCGAGCCATTGTGCTGGAGGAGTTCCTGTGTGCCTGGTCCAGCAGGTCCCAGTTACTCCCGGTGTTGGGAGGGATGTTGGGTCCTCCTCACCTCTGATCCTGAGAGTGTCGGAGCGCCTGGGAGTGGAGCTTCTTCTGGGTGTTGTCGATAAATATTTTACTGGATGTAATTCTGTAAATGTCGTGATTTCATTTTTCTTTACAGCTCTAAATATACCATAGCATATATGCACCACATTTTTATTATCTGTTCATCAGTGGAAGGGCAGTTAAATAGCTTCCGTTTCCTCGCTATTGTGAATAGAGCAGGGCCATTGCAGGAAGTGGGGCAGAAAATGTACCCCATTTTTTAAATAGGATTATTTGATTCTCTGGAGTCTAACTTCTTGTGTTCTTTGTATATATTGGATATTAGCCCTCTATTGGATATAGGATTGGTAAAGATCTTTTCCCAATATGTTGTCTTATTGATAGTGTCCTTTGCCTTACAGAAGTTTTGTAGTTTTATGAGGTTCAATTTGTCAATTTTTGATCTTAGAGCATAAGCTATTGGTGTTCTCTTCAGGAAATTTTCCTCTATGCCCATGTGCTCAAAGCTCTTCCCCACTTTCTTTTCTATTAGTTTCAGTGTATCTGTTTTTATGCGGAGGTCCTTGATCCACTTGGACTTGAGCTTTGTACAAGGAGATGGGAATGGATCAATTTGCATTCTTCTACATGCTATCTGCCAGTTGAGCCAGCATCATTTTTTGAAAATGCTGACTTTTTTTTTTACTGAGTGGTTTTAGCTCCTTTTTCAAAGATCAAGTGACCATAGGTTCATGGCTTCATTTCTGGGTCTTCAATTTTATTCCATTGATCCATCTGCCTGTCACTGTACTGATGCCATGCAGTCTCTTTTTGTTTCTTTGTTTTCTGTTTTTGTTTTTAATTATTATTTATTTTATATATGTGAATACACTGTTGCTGTCTTCAGATACACCAGAAGAGGGCATCGAATTCCATTACAAATGGTTTTGAGCCACCATGTGGTTGCTGGGAATTAAACGCAGGACCTCTGGAAGAGCAGTCAGTGCTCTTAACCACTGAGCCATTTCTCCAGCCCTTTAAGGCCTCTTAAGCACAGATTTATGTTATCTGCAAGTAGGGCCAGTTGAGTTTTTCCTTTCTTATGTGTAGAGTGATTTTCTAAAACTCAAATTAGTTGGCTTTCATTGCTTAAAATCTTAGAGCAGTTAGCTTAGCAATTGCTATTAAGTTTCCTGTCCTTAGATCTTCTCATTGTGGCATGCTGGTCAGGCATGAATGCTAAAGCCCCTTCTTTGATTACCTAATTAAAATTGGGCCTATTGTCACACCCATCTGTCACTTTTCACATAATTTAGTGCTCTCTTTATTTTCCTAAAACCACTTATTACTTTGTAACATGATCCTGTACATTTATCTCCTTGCTAATGTCATGCTTATTATTCTTCAGTGAATGAGACCTAGGGACCTTGTCTTTCTAGCTTTTGTCTAAGTCCCTAGTTCCTGGAACAGATCCAGGTGCTAACTTAGAATGGCTGTGTGAATAAATGCATGGATAAATGAATAAAGGAATGTTGTGTGAGAAGGGCAGGAAGTAAACAAGGAAGTCACATCAGGCCTTCTGTTTAAGACATAAATTTAGAGTCACAGAACGAGTAACCAAGGAGGACAGGGTAGAAGAGGAACGTTGTGAAATATGAAGCCATCAGGGGCATCAAGTTGATAAAGAGTGATGTATCCTATGGCAAGAGCAGTGAGGAACCAAGCTCTTGTATTCTGGGACATGGGGGGCTTTCCCCCAAATCCTGTAATGCCAAAAAGCAGAACATCCCAGGTAGATATATAGCCTGTGTTCCTAGAAAAGCAAAAGAAAGAACCAAAAAACCTTTGGGCATCAGGCTGGCAGTCAGATAGCTATTGTCACCCTCTGGCCCATTCCATTCCCTTACTTGCGCTCTGCGAATGCCTAAGAGCCACTGTAATGGTGAGATGGGTAGCCTGACAGATGAAATGGGGACAATGAAAGCAGTTCTTTTTTGTCCACATCAGGCTTAAAGGCCTATGTTGGGTCATTGCATGAAGATACTGGAGTTACATTTGTTTTTGCTAAAAGTTTACTCCTTTTTACCAACCTGGGCTCCCCACAAAAGTAACAGGTTTGGAAAGAGTATTGCTAACAGGCCAATAACATTCTGAGGTGATACTGTAGAACAGAACCAGACTCACCAGAAATCACTGTGGATAATGAAATGTCTTTAAGTTCGCATAATCATGTCGATGTGGTCCACACCAAGACAGTGTAATTATTTGTGGAAGATTTGATTGCAAGTATCTAGAGTATGTTTGACTTTTCTTTTTCTTTAGCCTGATTTTACAAAGTTCATACATGTATTTATCCCCTCAGACTTGGTGCAGGTGTGATTGGAATTGTGAACATACCCTTGGAGATCATGGAACCATCCCACAATAAGCAAGAATTCCTCAATGTCCAAGAATACAATCATCTACTAAAAGTCATGGGGCAGCACTTGATCCAGTACTGTAAGGACACTGGGATCAGTGAGTATTCTATGGCCATAGGAGGGTTAAGGGGCTCAACCTTGGGATTCATTTAAGGTGAAAAGATTATGTTGATACAAGTAACCAGTAACCCAAAGCTGTGAAGAAAGGCTTCTGCCTTGAAAACCTAAGAAGAAGACTGAGGATTTGGCATAGTTATCGAGCCCTTGTATAACTGCAGATTCCATCCTCAGCGGTGCAAAAACAAATCAATACAAAGTAAAAAGGAGCTGGTTTCAGAATCATCCCCAGAATATCACATAAAAAAAACCAAAGCATCAGTTGGTTATTGTGGTGCACATCTTAGTTCCAGCACTTGGGGGGTAGAGGCAGTTGGATCTCATTGAAATCTAGTACAGCCTAGTCTACATAGGGAATTGCTGGCCACCCAGGGCTACATAGTAAGTCTCTCTCTCTCTCTGTCTCTCTCTGTCTCTGTCTCTCTCTCCTTTATCATTATCTCTTTCCTTTCTCCCTGTCTCTCTCTTTTCTCTCTGTCTCTCTGTTTCTGTCTGTCTGTCTGTCTCTCTCTCACACACACACGCACACATGCATGCATGCACACACAAAAACAGACTAGAAATTTCAAGAGGAAAGCAATCTGAAGGCAGTGTGCTGTGGTAGCTGATCATGGCAGAGGGAGGCAGAAGATTGTTTCCAAGAGATTGAGAAATGCCTCAGAGAGTCCCCTGAGACTCCATTGTCTTCCAAGAGCACATAATCCTACATGGACCTGAGAATCTCCTGCCATCACATACCATGAAATAATTCATATCAACCGATGTGACTGTAGGTAGGTCAGATGGTATTCTGTAGATCGAAGACATACTGAGAATACTAACACTGGAAACATTTCAATTAAAAATAAATGTTTCTAAACTTAAAAGATAAACAACAGTTACCTGGAAAATTTGGCCTGTGTCACCTCACTTCCCAGACATACTTAAACAATGACTTGCTCTTGTATGTATTACACAAATCTTTTTAACATAGGCAGACATAGCACTTCATTTATGTAATGGAAACATTAGCTACTATGAATCTGTTCAGTGATTGGCTTGAAGTATACATAATTCAAGCATATCAAATCTAGTTTTCTACCTCCAGGACAACTTAAGATGGTAATATTGCTCTGTTTGAAGTAGTAATTTTAGAGTGTTTTTTTTTCTTATGTACTCATTGTAATTCTACCTGAAAATTCTTCACCAGTGACACAGAGGGAAGGATGTGTAAATTTACAGGACAACAGAGCAGTCAGGTTTCCTACCAAGGGTAGATTTAATGTTGTGGTCTATGTTGTGATCTATGGAGCGGCAGCATCCATATCATATATATTTCCCCCTCAGAGACATATTTGAAGTTATACAAGGCACAGGAATTACCACAATGATTGACAGGATCTACTTAAAGCGGTAGCACATACAGAAAGATATAAATATACACATGCTCCTTGGTTTTCTAAGTGCTATCATTGTGTAGACTGGAAACAGTAAGCATCTGAAAATATGGGGCTCTTGTTCTCTTCATCTCCTCTCAGTAATGCCGACCTTAACCTCCCAGCCTTCTAGTCAGGAATGAAGTCCCCCGAAAGAGCTAGTATATATTTAAAAGCGATAGTGATATCTCCATTAGGATACTTGGGGCATCCTGTTGTGTGTGTGCATAGTTCCCTCAACCCTTTGGCCCGGTGTGTGGGTACCAGTTCTCCTATTCTGATGTTACTTAGCATATCCCCATGTCAACTCTATTATTTCCTGTTCCTATCCTATCTGTACCACACCCTCACTTTCCTTCAAAATCCTCTCAAGTGATGTAATATGGTTCAAAATAAATAATTTATCTGTTTCTAATGATATTAGTAACATTTTGTTTTAAATCCTGTAACTCTCTATGAATTAATTTCGAGATGAAGAATATTTTTTAACAACAACAACAACAACAAAAAGCTTTCCTGGAAGGAAGACAATGGGAGTAGGGTAGCAAACATGAACCATGGTCCATTCACTATAAATTAGAATTCAGTCATTAAGAAGGACCGAGGAGCAGCCTGGTACAGGATCCTTCTGGTTTCCATCTGTGCCCAGAGCTGATCCTTTGCTACACTCTCCATACCCAAATACCACCAAGAGAGAGCTGGTCTCCCAGGAGTGCTGGCACACCTGTGAGTACAGGCAAGACTACCACTTCTGCTCAAATTCCTGGCCCAAGAGGGACTGGCCCATAGCCATCACGACACAGGAACCAAGGAACAGCCAGGGACAGGATCCTTCAGCTTTCCTTCTGTACCCCAGAGCTGACCCTGTGCCACAGTTCTCCATACCCAAATACCACCAAGAGAGAACTGGTTTCCCTGGAGTACTGACACACAGGCTTGCAGGAGGGACAAGCCACAATCAGAGAGAGCGAGACCAGCTAACACCAGAGATAACCAGATGGTGAGAGGCCAGGACAAGGACAGAAAACAAGGCTACTTGGCATCATCAGAACCCAGCTCTCCTAACAAAGTGAGCCCTGGATACCCCAACACACCAGAAAAGCAAGACTCTGATCCAAAATCACATCTCATAGTAATGATAGAGGACATTGAGAAGGACATAAATAACTTCGTTAAAGAAATACAGGAGAATTCAGTCATTGAGGTATGACCTGATCGCTTTAGGAACCTAAGAGCACAGTGACCTTCACCAGAGTAGCAAAAATTGTGTAATGCTTGACTAATACTCTTAAAGCGAGTACAACAGGCCACAGGGTTTTAATGAAAAGCATTTGAGAGGTTTTTTCCCCCCTTATAAATAAAAGATGCAATCTTTGTATTTGTGGTAAATCTGATCTGTTTCTGTGGAAAACTGGGCCCTTGTAAAACATCGAATCAGCAGAGAGAGAAGTGCAGAGGGAATGACTTGGTGTCATTTCCCAAATCTGCATCTCTTTTTTGACACTGTGGATCCTAGAGAAATCACAAGTAGTTTTCTCCCGGGCTGACCTCACCTCACTATGGCTACTGTTTTGTCAGTTCTTCTGTATTCTAATGACGATACAGCTATTCATCAGCACTTGAGGAGTAGGGAGAGGAGAAGATAAAAGTTATGCCGTAAACCATCAAATGACACTTGAGGTTGAATGAAATCTGTTACGTAGGTAGATAACATTTATATTATTAACTCCTTAATGTGGACTGCAATTGAACTGATTGCTCAAGCACACAACCTGTGATGTCATACTCATGCGTCTCAATAAAATGCAGCATGTTCTGAGTTAACAAAAAAAAAAAAATATCACTCGGCCTAGCCACATTCATCTCCTCAACTTCACTGTTGCTTAGCCCTGAAGCATGGCATCCACAGTTGCCGAGAAGCTGCCTGTGGGTCTCCGTACCACAGTGTTTTAAAATGTCCTCATACTTCTCCAGCTCTCTCATGGTTACTCATTCGACCAGCTACGGTAGGGGTGAGTGTTTTAGAGCTTAACTAATCAAACCTGATCTACCTTGTCTAGTGATTTTTCGTCCTGTAGGTTGCCATGGTCTGAATTTTGTGTCCATCCCACACTAATAAGTTGAAACCCTGACTCCCCAAAAGGGTGGTATAGGAGGAGGGAGCTCCTGGAAGTGCTTGGGTTCTAACAGCAGAGACCCCATGATTATGGTTCCTTTTTTTTTTTTTTTTAAAAAAAGGAGCAAGTGAGATGAGAGAGAGCCTGGATCAGGATGTGAGTCCACAGCTGCAAATTTGCAATATATATTTGGACTTGGAGCCTACAGCACTGTGAGGAACAAATTTCCACTGCTTATAAATCACTCAGTCTATGCGGCCCAAATCAACCAAAGATACCGGGGTAACCTGCTCTGACAAACAATTAGAAACACAGAATGGTTGCCTAATGGAGAAGAATAGAGAGAGAAGCTGCAGCCAGTATCTGGCAAGCGTCAGGTTTTTGGGCTAATGCTGGGGATTGATTCTAATGCTTTTTCTTAATTCAGCCTCCAAAATCAGGAATCTGCTTGTCCAAATGCTGAAGGTCCCCGTTCCCAATTTTGACTGGTCAATAAAGAGCCAGTGGCTAATGGTTGGGTAGGATGAAAGAGGCGGGACTTCTAGGTTCCAGGAGGAGGAAATGAGGAGGGTAAGAAAGGGCCACCAGGAGAAGGAGTAGGACAGAGCACACTGGTAAGGGTAACCGCCGAAATGTTGGTCCAAGAACGAACGTGGCCCCCAGAAGGGCTGTCCAGAAGCATCTTGGGCAGCAACAACAGGAGGCCACGCAGAAGGAAACAGAGAAACAAAGATAAAATATGGATTTAGGAGGTGTTAAGCCAGGAATATCAGAGAGAAGTATTTGCTGGCTGTGGAGAGTGTTAGAAGTGTCCCGCCACTGAGCTAGTCAAGGTGTATCAAAATTAAGCTGGCATGTGTCTTTCACTCGTGAATCCAGAGGGCTCTGGCAGGTGGCTGGAAGTGGGACCTGCCAGGAGCCAAAGTGGTTTAACCAATTCACCAATACAGGCTAAGGAGTGATACATTTCTCAGGAAGTGATTATTTCTGAAGGAGGAAAAAGAGTGGACAGAAGAGGTCGACTCTTCCCACATGGGCCGTGGGCTTAAACTCTTGTCAGTTGTTGGCCCTTAAGATCTTTAAAGGTGAGTCATATCTCTCTTCTGCCTTTTTAACCTTGACTTAGCGCTCCAAATTCATTGTTCTTTATGTGGACAGAATCTATTTTTCTATCATTCTGGTATTTATACTTTGGAGTATCACCTGGAGGAAAATGTTGTAGAGGAAGCATAAACAGCTTTGACTGAAATTAGATCATCTCTTTTTATATTATTATTATTATTATTATTATTATTATTATTATTATTATTATTATTATT
>JADRCD010206484.1:49845-65840 GCA_019843815.1 Montemys delectorum
TTATTATTATTATTATTATTATTATTATTATTATTATTATTATTATTTTGGTTTTTCAAGACAGGGTTTCTCTGTATAGCTCTGGCTGTCCTAGAACTCACTTTGTAGACCAGGCTGGCCTCAAACTCCGAAATCCCCCTGTCTCTGCCTCCCAAGTGCTGGGATTAAAGGCGTGTGCCAACACTGCCTGGCTCAGATCATCTCTTTCTTTGGAGTGGTTATGTTGTTTTCAGTGTAGCTTCGTTGTGATACATGACCTCTTTTTTTTTTTTTTTTTAAATTTATTTATTTATGCACTTTGCGTGCAACCCAATATCAACCCTTTCTCTCCTCCCAGTACCCCCTCATGTAAGTCCTCCCCCCATTCCAACTTTCTTTTCTCTTGAAGCAGAAGCTCCCCCCCCTGGGTGTTACCCCCTCCACACATCAAATCTCTGAGGGACTAGGCGCACTCTCTTCCACTGAGGCCAGACAAAGTGGTCTGGATAGGGCTGCTAGATCCACAAGCAGGCAGGCCTGTAGCCAACAGACTCAGGGCAGCTCCTGATTCATTTGGTGGGGGACCTACATGAAGACCCACTCATCTATATATGTTCAGGGGGGTTGGGTCCAGCCCATGTTCACTCTCTGGCTGGTGATCCAGTCTCTGTGAGACTCCAACAGTTCAACTTAGTTGACTCAGTTGGTCTTCCTCTAGAAGGATCCCTGTCCTTTTCAAGTCCTTCAGTCCTCCCAACTCTTTCACAAGATCCCCTCAAGCTCCGTGTAATGTTTGGGTATGAATCTCCACATCTCTTTCCATTGGCTGCTGTGGGGAACCTCTCAGAGGACAGCTCTGTTAGGTTCCTGTCTGCAAATATAAGAAACTATCATTAATACTGTCAGCAATTGGTTCTTGCTCATGGGATGGGTCTCAATTTGAGACAGTCACTGGTTGTCCATTCCCCCAGTCTCTGCTTCTTCTTTGTCCCTGCATATCTTGTAGACAGGACACATTTTGGGTTGAAGGTGTTGTGGGTGGGTAGCCATCCTTATCCCTCCATTGGGAGTCCTGCCTCAGGAAGTGGCCTCTCCAGGATTCATATCCCCCACTGCTAGGAATATAGCATAGACCCTCTGGGACCTCTCCTCATCGCAGAGATTGCTCCCTCCCCTGCCGATCTGCCTTTTCTCTTCTCTACTCTCCCCATATGATCTCCCCACCACCATCCTCTCTCTCCCCTCTTCCACCCAACTCCTTCCTTCCATTGATATCCAATATCTATTTTGTTTCCCCTTCTGAGAAAGATTCAGCCATCCTCTCTTGGGCTCTCCTTGTTACTGGGTTGTTTGGGTCTGATTCTCCTGTGTTTTGTGGCTAATATTTACTTATAAGTGAGTATATCACATGCATTATCCTTTTGGGTCTAGGTTATCTCACTCAGAATGATATTTTCTACTTCCATTCACTTGCCTGCAAAATTCATATCCTCAATTTTAATGGCTGAGTAGTGTTCCATTGTGTAGATATACCACCTTTTCTGTATCCATTCTTCAGCTGAGAGATATCAAGGTTGTCTCCTGTTTCTGGTTATTACAAATGAAGCTCTATGAACATAATGAAGCAAGTGTCCTTGTGGGATGATGGAGCGTCTTTTGGGTATATGGCCAGGAATGGTATAGCTGGGTCTTGAGGTAGAACTGTGCTAAATCTTTTTATTTTTTTTTTAAACTGCCAAATTTATTTCCAGAGTGGTTGTACAATTTGCGCATTCACTAGCAATGCAGAAGTGTTTCCCTTGCTCCACAACCATGCCATCAAGTGCTGTCCTTTGAATTTTTGACCTTAGCAATTCTGATGGGTGTAAGGTGGAATTTCAGAATCATTTTGATTTGCATATCTCTGATGGCTAAGGACATTGAGCATTTCTTGCTTCTTGGTCGTTTGTTATTCCTCTATTGAGAATTCTATTTAGTTCTGTACCCCAGTTTTTAATTGGGTTATTTGAATTTTTTGTGTTAACTTCTTGAGTACTTTACATATTTTGGGTATTAGCCCTTTGTCAGATGTAGGGTTAGTGAAGATCTTTTCCCAATCTGTAGGCTGTCATTTGTCCTAATGATGACATCCTTTGTCTTACAGATGCTTTTCAGTTTCATGAGGTCCCATTTATTAATTCTTGTCCTTAATGCCTGAGCCACTGGTGTTCTGTTCAGGAAGTCGTCTCCTGTTCCAATGAATTCAAGGCAATTCCCCACTTTCTCTTCTATCTGATTTAGTATATCTCATTTTATGTTGAAATCCTTGATCCATTTGGACTTGAGTATTTTGCAGTGTGATAAATATGGATCTGTTTGAATTCTTCTACATACAGACATTCAGTTAGTATAGTGCCATTTGTTGATGGTGACTCTCCCTACTCAATTGTATACGGTTTTTGCTCCTTTGCCAAAAATTGAGTGTCCATAGGTATGTGGGTTTATTTTTGGGTCTTTGAAATCAATTCCATTGATCCGCCTGTCTTTTTATATACCAGTACCATGCAGTTTTTGTTACTATTTCTCTGTAATACAGCTTGAAGTCAGAGATAGTAATACCTCCAGAATTTCTTGTATTCTTCAGGATCATTTTGGCTATCCTGGGATTTTTGTTTTTCTATATGAAGTTCAGGATTTCTCTTTTAAGGTCTATAAAAAACCGTGCTGGAATTTTGATGAAGATTTCATTGAATGTGTGGGTTGCTTTTGATAAGATGGCCATGTTAATTCTATGTTAATTCTACTGTTCCATGTGCAAGGGTGATCTTTCCACCTTCTGAGATCTTCTTCAATTTCTTTCTTCAGAGACTTGAAGTTCTTGCTATACGGATCTTTCACTTGCTTGGTTATAGTTACATTAAGGTATTTGATGTTATTTGTGGATATCGTGAAGGGTCCTGTTGGCCTAACTTCTTTCTCAGCCTGTTTATGTCTAGGGTAGAGGAGGGCTACTGATTTCTTTGAGTTAATTTTGTATCTAGCCACTTTGCTGAAGGTATTTATCAGCTGTAGGTATTCTTGGGTAGATTTTTTGGGGTCACTTATGTATATACTATCACACCATTTGCAAATAGTGATACTTTGACTTCTTTCTTTCCGGTTTGGATCCCTTTGACCTCCTTTTGTTTTTTACTGCTCTAGCTAGAACTTCAAGTGCTATAGTGAAGAGATATGGGGAGAATGGACGGCCTTGTCCCTCATTTCAGTGGAAAGGTTTAAGTTTCTCTCCATTTAATTTGATGTTGGTTACTGGCTTGCTGTGTGTTGCCTTTATTGTGTTTTGGTGTGTACCTTGTATCCCTGCTTTCTCCACAACTTTTATCATGAAGGAGTGTTGAATTTTGTCAAATGCCTTTTTGACATCTAGTGAGATGACCATGAGTTTTTTCCAGTTTGTTTATATGGTGATTATGTTGATGGATTTTCATGTATTTAACCACCCCTGCATCTCTGGGATGAAGCCTACTTGATCATGGTGGGATGATGTCTTTGATGCGTTCTTGGATTTGGTCTATAGATATTTTGTTGAGTATCTTTGCATCAATGTTCAAAAGGGAAATTGGTCTAAAATTCTCTTACTTTGTTGAATATTTGTGTGGTTTACATATCAGGGTGACTGTGACCTCATAGAATGAGTTTAACACTGTTCCTTCTGATTCTGTCTTGTGGAATAATTTGAGTAGTATTAGCATTAAATCTTTCAAAGTCTGGTAGTATTCTGCACTAAATCATCTGGTTTGGGGCTTTTATTTTTGTTTGATAGACTACTTATTACTGCTTGTATTTCCTTAGGGACTATAGAGCTGTTTCAATACTTGATCTTGATTTAGCTTTGGTAATTGGTATCTGTCTAGAAAAGCAAACATTTCATTTGGATTTTCCAATTCTGTGGAGTACAGGCTTTTGAAGTAAGACCTAGTGATTCTTTGTATTTTCTCAGTGTCCTGTATTATGTTTCCCTTTTCATTTTTGATTTTGTTAATTTGGGTACTCTCTCTGACTTTTAGTTAGCTTGGCTAAGGTTTTGTCTATCTTGATCATTTTCTGAAAGAATCAGTTCTTGGTTTCTTTGGTTCTATGTATTGTTCTCTTTGTTTCTAATTGATTGATTTCACCTCCAAATTTGATTATTTCCTGCTGTCTACTCCTACTGGGTGTGTTTGCTTATTTTTTTCTAGACACTTCAGATGTACTTTTAATTCATCAATATTAGAATTCTTCAATTTCTATGAGGGAACTTAGTTTTATGAACTTTCCTCTTAGCACTGCTTTTATTGTATCTTATAAGTTTGGGTCGGTTGTGCCCTCATTTCTTTGAATTCTTGAAAGTCTTTTTTTCTTCTTCTTCATTTCTTCCCTGGCCCAGTGATCATTGAGTAGATCGTTGTTCAGATTCTACGAGTATGTAGGCTTTCTCTTGTTGCTGTTCTGTTGAAGTCCAGCTTCAATCTACTGTGATCTAATAAGACACATGGGATTATTTCAATTTTCAGTATTAGAGGCTTCCTTTGTGATCAGTTCTATGATCAATTTAGGAAAAGATTCTGTGAAGTGCTGAAAAGAAGGTGTATCTTTTTGTGTTTGGGTGAAATGTTATATATATATCTGTTAGGTCCATTTTGAATCATAATCTCTGTCTCATTTTTCCTGTTTAGTTTCTGTCTCCGTGACCTGTCCATTGGTGAGAGAGTGGTGTTGAGGTCTCTTACTATTATGTGTGTGTTTCTGTGTGTGGTATATGCTTTCGTAATGTTTCTTTTACAAATGTGGGTACACTTGCATTTGGAGCATGGATGTTCAGAATTGAGATGACCTCTTGGTGGATTTTTCCTTTGATGAGTATTAAGTGTCCTTTCAATTACCTTACATTGAAAATCTATTTTATTAAATATTAGAATCCAACTCGTTTCTTGGGTCTGTTGTCTTGGAAAGCCTTTTTCCAGCCCTTTATGCTGACATAATGACTGTTTTGGTTGCTGAGATGTTTTCCTTTGTGTATAGCTGAATGATGGATTCTGTTTATGCATCCATTATGTTAACCTGTGCTTTTTATAAAAAGCAGGGAACTGAGTCCATTGCTGTTGACAGATATTAGTGACCAATGATTGTTACTTCCCATTATTTTGACATTGGTGGTGGTTGAGTGTGTATGTGTATGTGTGTGTTTCTCTTCTATTGGTTTTAATGTATGAAAATAATTTTTCTTGTGTTTTCTTGAATATAGATAGCCTCATTGGCTTGGAGTTTTCCTTCTAGTATCCTATGTAGGGCTGGGTTAGTAGAAGAGTATTATTTAAATTTGGTTTTGAAATGGAATATCTTGGTGTCTCCATCTATAATGATTGAACATTTTTCTGTATATAGTAATCTGGGCTGGCATCTGTGTTCTCTTAGGGTGTGCAAGACATCTACCCAGGGTCTTCTAGCTTTTAGATTCTCAGATCAGAAATTCTGATAGGTTTGCCTTTATATATTACTTGGTCTTTTTCCCTTGCTGCCTTTAAAATCTTTGTTGTATATATTTAGTGTTTTGATTATTATGTGGTGGAGGGATTTTCTTTTCTTGTTTAATTTGTTTGATGTTATATAAACCTCTTGTCCCTTTATAGGTATCTCTTTAAGTTTGGCAAATTTTCTTCTCTGATTTTGTTGACGATGTTTTCTGGGCCTTTGAGCTGGGAGTCTTCTTCTTCTCCTTCTATTTTTCTTAGGTTTGGTCTTTTCATGGTGTCCAAAATTGCCTGGATTTTTTTGTGTCATGAACTTTTTAGATTATGCATTTTGACTAATATATTGATTTCTTCTATTATATCATTTATACCTGAGATTCTTTCTTCCATCTCCTGTATTCTGTTGGTGATGCTTATGTCTGTAGTTCCTTTTCTCTTTCTTACGGTTTCCATCTCCAGGATTGCTTCAGTTTGTGTTTTCTTTATTACTTCTATTTCCTTTTTTAGGTCTTGGACAGTTTTATTCATATCTTTCACCTGTTTGAATTATTCTCCTCTATTTCCTTAAGGGATTTATTCATGTCCTTTTTAAAGGCCTCTATTATCTTTTTAAGATTTGGTTTAAAGGTCGTCTTCTTGTGTTTCAGTTTCAATAGGCTATCCGGGATTTGTTGTAGCAAGATAGGAGGGCTCTGGTGGTGCCATATTGCTCTCGGTCTCATTGATTGTGGTTTTTTTTTTTTTTTTTTTTCTCGAGACAGGGTTTCTCTGTGTAGCCCTGGCTGTCCTGGAACTCACTCTGTAGACCAGGCTGACCTCGAACTCAGAAATCCACCTGCCTCTGCCTCCCAAGTGCTGGGATTAAAGGCGTGCGCCACCACCGCCCAGCTTGATTGTGTTCTTAGGCTGTTCTTTAAGCCTCTAGCTTTCCCTCCTGGTGGTGGATAGTCCTATGGTAGCAGGACTTCTCAGGAAAGTGGGGGAAGCTGTGGACTAGGTAATCGGGGTCAGGGTACTTGAGTCTGATGGTTGTGCCTCAGACAGAACCCACTCTGCAGCCAGTGTCCTGGGTGAACTCTACTTTTCAGGCTGTGTCCCAAGAGGGATGGAGGGCAGTTATGACTAGGATGGGTTTTGAGACAAGGTTCCAATCTGATTAGCTTTGGGGCCCAGAAGTTTTCCACATGGAAGCCAGACGCTCTTTGGGTCCCACAAGGCTTCTGTGAACCAAAGAGCAACCCTAGAGCTAGACAGTGGGGCTCAGGGGACCATTCCTGAGCCACTCACCTCTGCAGACTGTCCCAAGGTGACCAAGGGGGGATAGCAGGCAGATCCAACTAGGATATATTAACTCTTAGTAAGCACATTCTCGACCCTCAGTGCACTTATTGCTAACTAAAAATTTTAACAAAAAGTTTAATGTGAGTTCATGTAAAGCTGAATGTGAGTTCATGTACAATCTTATCTGTACTTTTATCTTTCTGAAAGTAAGCATTTTTAGTCTCTTGTGCACAATTGTACATTTATTCCCATTAAATTTTATTACCTTACTTGGCCCATTCATTCACATTGTCAGGATTTTATCATTGCTGACTTACAGCTACAGTATTATCTTACAAGATGTGTGTAAAGTAAATGTCCTCTATGATTTCATGTAAATCCTAGAGCTGTATAAGTAGGAGAAAGACAAGGATTATGGCTTTGGCTAATGGTCTCCACCAAGGTGGAAGTTTGTGGACCAAATTGATTCAATTACAAATTTTCCCAATTAGGTTGCTACCTAAATAATACCAATTTCCAAATGTGTGCTTAATTTTGAAAGTGAAGTTTAATATTCTTAGGTGATAATATTCTCCTCCTTGGAGAACTTTACAGTTAATTCACTTTGGTTTCTAAGATGTCAGAACTTCACTATAGACAAGTATACTGCCACACCCTCCTAGGGACATGTGGAATGTGGAGACCCCTGGAAACAAAAAGGTGAAAATGTGAGACAAGTTTAAGATCTAGGCCAAAAACCAATTCATATCCTTTGACTTTTACTTTATGAAGTTATGAGATTTGTCTATTTATTTTGACTTTAAATATTACATTATAAATGTCATATTTTATGTGTTATCTTTAAAGTTTTATTATACTGTTGTGGATTGAACTGTTCAGATTGTCTTCTGAAATTCATATTTGAAGCCCTTCTCCTAGGATCTGAGGGTATGACTCCTTTTCAAGATAGCGGCTTTAAAGAAACACTTAGGTTAAGATGGAATTATTACCGTGGACTCTAACCCCATAAGCTCAGAGTCTGTGTAAGAATAAATTCAGACTTAAAAAGAGACTCCAGGAATGGATTATAGTTAAAGAAATGAGTATAGAGGAATGTACCAGAAGGTGGCCATCTGCAAGAAAGGCAGAGACACCAGGGACAGGTGCACAGCACACACAGAGAAAGCTATGTGACAATGCATCAAGAAAGGCCTTCTGAAAGGAAGGTAAGGTATCCTAGAAGAGAAAGACAATATATTGTTTAGCCAAATAGTCCATGAGTCCCAGCTGCTATGGGAGGCCAAGGAAAACAAGGGGAATTTCAAAATTAGAATCAAGGTAATTACATGGAAGCTCTGCAAACCTCTCATTTACCCTTAACATTGATCAGCTGGTGGGGAAGTGATTTCAACTCTTTTTTCATCTATTTCACCACTTGGATTGTGAAAGGCATTCTGTGAGTATGATAAATTGTCTAATATACTATTCATATTTATGGATTATTTCCTATCTTAATATAATCCTTAGGACTCTTCTCCATTTTACATCCTTTTCTTCCCCTTTATCATTAAAGTCTGTTTTTAGGGAGAGCTGCTTTTGTTGTCTTGTGGTTAATCAGAGTGTAAAATTTGCTCACTGTGTTCCTGTTTGATATGCTCGTCTACACCGGATTTGCTTTTGTTTTTGTAAGGTGGCAGTCTGTGCACTACAAGCTCCCATGTAGTGATAAAGACAGTCCTCACTCTTATCCTACCAACTAAAATCCTTAGTATCAGGAGTGGGTTATTATTGAAAGATATTTGATCACATTGAGAACAATGGGAATATGTTATTTACTAAAAACCCCTATTTCTAGTTGTGATTGGGTTACCTTGCTCAGAATGATATTCTCCAGATCCATCTATTTCTCTAAGAATTTCATAAATTCATTGATTTTAGTAGCTGAGTGGTACTCCATTGTGTAGATGTACCACAGTTTCTGTATCCATTCCTCTGTTGAGGGACATCTGGGTTGTTTCCAGCTTCTGGCTATTATAAATAAGGCTGCTATGAACATGGTAGAGCGTGTGTCCTTATTACATGATGGAGCATCTTCTGGGTATATGCCCAGGAGTGGTATTGCTGGCTCTTTAGGTAGTGCTATGTCCAATTTTCTGAGGAACTGCCAAACCGATTTTCAGAGTGGTTGTACCAGCTTGCAATCCCACCAACCATGAAGGAGTGTTCCTCTTTCTCCACATCCTCACCAGATCTGCTGTCACCTGAGTTCTTGATCTTAGTCATTCTGACTGGTGTGAGGTGGAATTGTTTTGACTTGCATTTCTCTGATGACTAAGGATGTTGAACATTTCTTTAGGTGCTTCTCAGCCATTCGGTATTCCTCAGTTGAGAATTTTCTGTTTAACTTTGTACCCCATTTTTTAAATAGGGTTATTTGGTTCTCTGGAGTCTAACTTCTTGAGTTCTTTGTATGTATTGGATATTAGCCCTCTATCAGATTAAACAAAGACAGTCACTGCAGAGAAAATGGAGATCTCACTTGAGTCCGTGGATCAGAGCACTCCTTGGAGAAGAGCTCTCCACCAGCAGGAATAGTGCAGAGGGTTGTGGAACAGTCCCATCTCCTAGGTGTGGATGGATGCAGGAAGGACTCTGTCCCAGCTGCTCTGCCACTTCTGCGGCCTGTGCTTCCTGGCTGGCCCAGGTGTGGTCTTAAAGTCAGAATATTCTTGCTTTGGTTGTATGAGTGCTAAGATTTATAGATCTGTGATGTCATGCATAGCTTAGGTATGTATAGTTTTGATTTTCATATTTTAGAAACAGTTAGGGAAATTAATGTATCCAAAGAAAGTAGTGACAATGCTAAGTAAAACTACATCCTGTAAAAGAAGGGAAAAGTAATTTCTTCCTAAGGAAAGGATGAATCTATTTCTTTTGAAGGTTTGTCCTAATGAAGTGTCTAGCTCTTTCCTTTCTATCCTCCTTAAACAGAATGGCATGGATTCCAGCTGGGGCTGAGATGCCCAGGCATCTGCACAGAAAGCAGTCATTGAGTGGCTGGCCATATACACAGCACATGGAACTGGTGCAGATTTCAAATATATACATGTAGTTGGAGAAGTTAAGTGTAAAATCACTCAAAGGTTTTACTGAAAATAAGGTTGAGAACTGGATGTCCATATATATCAAATAGGACCTTGATCTCTAATTCTGTACACAAATCAACTTAAAGTGATTCAAAGACCTGAAATCCAGACCTCAAACTATGAAACTACACAAGGAAAACTTGAAGGCATTGGTGTAGACAGTAACTTTCTGATACTTACTTCAAAGCACAGTGAACCATATTATATGATTAGAATTCGATCTACTAACATATCTGTGGGAACAAAGTACAGGGACACCTATGGAATGAAAGAAAATATTTGTAAGCTACTCCCAGGACAAAGGATTAATATTCAGTATATTCAAAAACCTCAAAAGCAAGCAAGAACAGCAAAAAGATCCAAATGAAATGGACAGATGGTTCTCAAAAGGAGAAATAAAGTGACCAGTAAATATATTTAAAAGTTCAATATAGTACATTAGTCTGCAATAATGTCATCAAACTTATTAGAGTGGCTGTTATCAAAACAATAAAGTGATGAATGCTGGTTGGGTGTGGAGAGGAAATGAACTGTCATTGATAAAGGTGATAAAAACTAGTAAAACCATTGGGAAGATCATTGTGGAGAGCCTTCAGAAACTAAAAATAGTTCTTCCATTTGGCCCTGCGATCTCATGTTTAGATACTCATTCCAAGAAAATGAAACCAACATACAACGAGACACCTTTGTGCTATCCACTGCACCATTCATCATAGCTAAGGTGAGCAGCCTAGGTGCCCTTCAGTGGATAAGAGCAGACTTTACAACACAGTAAATAAGCATACCTGAGTATTATCCAGCCATAAAGAAAAATGAAATCTTGTACATTTCAGAAAAGTAATAACACCGAAGGACAGTTTTAAGTAATTGAGTCAGATGTAGACAAGTACATGTTCTCTCTCATATGTGGTCGATCTGAAGACTTGATTTAAATGTATGCTGGTGATTATTAGCTGTTGGTAAGGGAGGAAGAGGTTAAAGGTAGGCTGGTTTTGATTGGTGTTCTTTACTGTGTGAGCTGAAGGCCTGGATGCCATTGTACTTTCTATTTAGCTGATATCCAGGAGGCAACTGTATGTCTCCTATTTTAATGTTTTAATTAGCATGTATTAACTATATCTAATAATGGGTTCCATTCTGATGATTTCATACATTTGCATACTATGTTTCAATCACACACATCTGAGTTATGTTTCCTTATTTCTTTTATTTTTATACATAAAATCTAACTGTGTGAGCTGGATGAAAGTTACTAGTCTTCAACTTTTTTTCCAATAAATAATTGGTGCAGGATATTTGACCACACCGCGAACACCAAGATTGTGTTATTTACTGAACAAAGCCTGTTTCCACTGGTGGTGTGGCCCAGCTCTTAGCACATACCTTTAAACCCTTTGGCTGGAAAACAGAAATGCTGTTAGCATACACCTTTAATCCCAAACAATGAAGGTAACGTTAGCTTGCGGTAGGGAGCACATGTTTGAAAGGGTTGTCTAATTGAGTGGCAGACAAAGTGATGAATCAGAGTAAGATTTGACAAATAAGATTATACCCAATTTTCATGAGAACAGAGAGGAAAGGAAAGCTACTTGAAGGGCAGTGCAGAGAGGAAAGAAAAAGGCAGTTTTACCAGTTATAGAGAGCAGGGCAGAGGGAGAAAGGAAGGGGCAGTTTTACTGGGACAGTTGTACAGGTTGCAGAGAGAGAACAAGCTAGACACAAGTGAAGACAGAGCAAGCCAGAGGAGAAGGAGCCAGAGATTATAACATATCGCCAAAGATAGTAAGAAGCAAAGGAGAGAAATTAAAAACAAGCTGAAAGAAGCCAGATTGAATCAGTCAGCTTTGAGAAGAGTTTGAGCCAGAACATCTGAGTTGAACCAGCCAGCAAGAGATGGAAAATAAAAAATAATAATAATAAAAAAACTAAAAAGGGGTGAGCTTATTTTGCAGTAAATCTCAGAGGCTGAAAACATTCTAGGCCTAGATTAGATCGTACAGAGACTAAATGCTTCCAGGACTAGGCCTAAGTTACCAAAAAGAGGCAGTAAATCTCTGCATCTTTATCAGGAGAATAAAAATACTTTTTCAAATTATTCCAAATTATTGCAGGTTTTAGAAAGATTCCTGAAAATTACAGTAATAGAACCATTACAGTTCTGTCATTTGGAATAGTTCTGAATAAAATATTCTATACATACCTAACAGCAAATTTGCTGTTTAGAGTTTTTCTCACAGACCTCTATTGTAGAAAGTGAGACTTTAATTCCATGTGCATCAATCCTAGATTATCCTGTTAATGTAATGAACTTACTGAGTCTTCCTGTCTGTCTGTCTGTCTGTCTGTCTGTCTGTCTGTCTGTCTTTCTCACTCTTTCTCTCCATCCATCCTTCCTTCCTTCCTTCCTTCCTTCCTTCCTTCCTTCCTTCCTTCCTTCCTTCCTTCCTTTCTTCCTTTCTTTCTCTCTTTCTTTTTTTTTGTTTTCGTGTCTGTGTTTCTCTGTATAGCTCTGGCTGTCCTGGAGCTCACTCTGTAGACCAGGCTGCCCTCAAACTCAGAAATCTACCTGCCTCTACCTCCCAAGTGCTGGGATTAAAGGTGTGCACCACCACTGCCGGGTGAGTCTTTAAATACAAATCTCCAGTTATATATTCTGCTGTAATTCTGAGTGTTAGCGGTGAGCTTTTGGCCTTTTACTCTTCACAGAAGTAAATGAAAGTTTTGAATCAGCCGAGTTTAGAGATGTTAAAGTAATAAAACTGTTGTAGTCAATTGGTTGTGGATCATATATATGGCTTACTTTATTGGTGGCTGGAAACACTATTAAATGTGTTCTAAAAAATGAATTACTTTGTAACTCCTGCAACTTCTCCTTGGGCCTCAGAGTTACCTGCAAAAGGGAAAATGTATCATTTTAATTAAATTGTACAACGTTAGTATCTGTTAGTAATCCATGTATTTAAATACCCATGATGGTATGCCACTCTATTTGTGAAACTAAAACACTGAAGTATTGTTATTACTGATTTTATTTCTTGTCAGACTAGATTAGGCCAGAACTTTTATGAGTGTAGATTCTGAGCCTGCTTCCTGCCTTACAGTTTGAAAATATCAGCACATATGCACCTTTTAATGTCAATCATCATGATTACTATGGAACACATGGATTTTTGAAGAGAAACCAGTTGGAATGGCTGTATAAATCCCTGTGGACTCTGTATGAGACATTAAGGAAAATGAAGCTAAGATGTGATTCCTCTTACTGATACCTTTCTGGCCTTCTTGCTTATGAGCACATTTTCGCATCTCCAGAATCCAGCCCACAGCAGATTTGTTCTGATACTATGACTGGCACAGACACAAGCTGTTTATGTTGCTGTAGCTTTTGTGTAATGGAAATAGTTGAGTTTGTTATCAGGAGTTAGTGAGAGCTGTTTCTAACTCTACAGACAACCAGTTGATTTCTTTGCCTTGATCTATTCCTTGTGTTTATATAGGCCAGGCCAGGCCATGGCACATAGAGGAAGGTGAGGGACAAATTTCTGGAGTCCATTCCCTCTTTCCACAAGATGGGCCCCAGGGATCAAAATCAAGCTCCTGAACTACAGAGCTATTGCACTATCCTAATACCATCAGTCCTGTATATTCTTTCTACCTACTGAGTGGATGCTGGATCTTTCACCGATGGCTTCCCCTTGGTTATTTTACTGTAGGCCATCCCATTGATTGATTTTTGCACATTGAAAAAAAATCTATATATATGCTGTTGAATTCAGTTTGCTCGTATTTTAATGAGAATCTTTGCATCTATGTCAAGAAAATGTTGATTTATAATTTTATTTTCTGTAGGATTTTGTTATGTAGTTATCATCAATGTAATGCCTCCCTTATAGAATAAGTTACAAAGGAGTAACTTTCTTCCTCTTCAGTAGTTTTTTTTTTTTTTTTAAAGAAAAGTTTGAGACACTTTAATGTTAGTTTTTCTTTGAATAAGTCTGATGTCCAATGTTTATTTTCAATTTGAGAGACTTTAGAACCACGTGGGAGATGTGCCTCTGGACATGCATGCCTATGAGACATTATTATGGTTACTTTAATTGATGTGCGAAGACAACTATTAATTGTGCGTGGGAACATTCTCTGGGCATGGGAACCTAGACACCCCAGGAGGAAGCAGAATGTTTCACCAAAGCCTGCATTCTTCGCGCTAGAATCCTCACCCTGCATTGTGAGCTGGGCAGCTGTTTCAAGGCCCTGCTCCTTCCTTGCCTTCTCTGCCATGATGGACAGTACCTTAGACTGTGAGCTAAGCCAAAACCTTTCTCCCTAACATGGCTTGGTCAGGGTACTTTATCACAGCAATGGGAAAGGAACTGGAAAAGCAAGCGCCTGTCCCAGGGCATGCTCTTGATTACAGATTCAAGCTCCTTACTCCTCATAAATCTGTTCAGATTTTCTGTTTCCCTCCTGGTTTCATCTTGGTAGGATTTACCTGTTTTGGAATTTGGCCACTACATGTGTGTTTCCAGTTCACTGCCGTATCATTGCTCATCCTGGTATCCCCCCCCCCCCTGTAGAATTGGTAGTCATGTCCCTCCCTTGATTCAGTATTTTTTTAATCTTTTTTTTTTAAAGATTTATTTATTTATTGTTATATGTAAGTACACTGTAGCTGTTTTCAGACACACCAGAAGAGGGCGTCAGACCTCATTACAGATGGTTGTGAGCCACCATGTGGTTGCTTGGGATTTGAACTCAGGACCTTCGGCAAAGCAATCAGTGCTCTTACCCACTGAGCCATCTCACCAGCCCTGATTCAGTATTTTAATGACTTGAATTTCTTAGCTCTTCCTTCTTAGTACATCTAGCAAATGTTTGTCAGTCACTTGAATTTTTTTTTTTTTTTGAGAACCAAATTGTTATTTTATTGATGTTGTTTTTTAATTTATTATTTATTTAGTTCATCTTTTGTCTGATCTTTATTTAGTTCTTTCTGCCAAGGGTTTGGTTGACCCCTTTTTCAGTGAGTTTTTTTTAATTGTAAAGTTAGGTTTTTGATTGAGGTCATTTTTTTATGAGGCCTTGTAATTTCCACCATAGCGTTGCTTCTGTTGTCTACCACACGTTTTGGTATATTGTGGGTTTTGTTGTTTTTGTTTTGTTTTCATTTGTTGGTAAGTATTTCCTAGTTTCTTTATGATTTCTTCTTGGCTTCATTGGGTAATTCTGTACTTCTTATTTTGTCGATTTCATACAAGTTGCAGTGATTTGGGAAGAGGGATCCCACTTGAGCAACTGCCTCTGTTAGACTGGCCTATAGGCAAGTCTGTGAAGCAGTTTCTTGATTGGTCATTGATGTGAGTGACAGGTACCTGCTGACTGTGGGACATGCCACCCCTGGATTCTGGATTGAGCAAATTAAGCAAGCTGGGGGTGGGGGTGGGGGGCGGGCAAGCCAGTACACAGCACTCTCCCAGGGTTCTTCTGTTCCTGCTTATGGGTTCCTCCCTGAGTTCCTGCCCTGATTTCCCTTCACTATGACACAGATGTGGAAGCCAAATAAATCCTTTCCTCTCTTGCATTTGGCCAGTATTTGCTCATAACAACAGAAACCAATCTAACACAGTGCTTAATAGTATACTACTTAATTTCTACAAATATGTGGATTTTTCAGGTTTTTTTCTGTTTCTTTTACTCTTCTTTCCTATTTCTTTTACCATTTTATATTTTTCTACTTTTTAAAAATGAAAATACATACTGTATTTTTAATTATTTTTGAGGTTGTAATATAATTACTTCATTTCCCCTTCCCATTTCTCCTAACTCTCACATGCATCCCTCCCAGCTCTGCATCTCATTCATGGACAATCCCATACTTTGGCCCAGGCTGTTTTCAGACTTGTAGGCTCAGAGATCTCCCTTAGACTTCTGAGCTCTGGGACTACCAGTCACACTGCCACGTCTGACTTAGTAGAGGCTTGGCTCATTTTATTTTTTAAATGATAACTAATTTCATTTTATTATGGTCAGAGAAAATACTATGTACACCCCACATGGTTTTCTTTCCTTCCTTCCTTTCTTTCTTTCTTTCTTTCTTTCTTTCTTTCTTTCTTTCTTTCTT
>JADRCD010206485.1:0-37298 GCA_019843815.1 Montemys delectorum
TAATTTATGTTACCAAAAGTATTATTTTTTCATTGTGTATTAAGGGGACAGTGGTGGCTTCATAAATGCTGGCAAATGCTCTGCTATTGAGGTATGTTCTTACCCCAGTGTTTAATTATTTTTAAAATACTTTTTAAAAATTATGTATGATACAGGATTTTCTATTTGTCATATTTTATTCTCAGTACTGGTTTTTAAGATAAGGAATTTTTATTGTGTGTACACAATATGAGTTACACATATGTATATTAGTGGGGATTGCTTCTACCTCTATCTGAAAATTCCACATTTCACCTCCGTCCCCTATGGCTGTCCTTTCTCATAATTGCTCTGCCCAACACTGAAGTACTGATCCAAGACTCCAAATGAACCTGTGTAATGCTTAGGCTATTGTGCTGATGGGCAGATGCCCTTAGCCTGATTGAATCTCGCTTTGCTACTCTGCAGAATGGCCATAATGTTCTGTATTCACTACCCAAATGAATTATGTGCTTTCAAGTTCTGCCAACAAACATCACCTTTATAATTAGCTTGCTGTTACTGTCTCTTGGGGACACTCAGAAAACAGAATATGATTAACACAATTAGACATGTATATTCTCAGAGATCAGTGAAAAGAAGCTGAGAGAAAGGCAGCTTTTGATATGTTATGGTACAAAGTGATATTAGCATTGTTAGTAATGATAACTAGATGGCAAGTCAATGAAACAAGGCGAACTGAGTAATTACATCTTTTTAAATAAAATACAATTTTATTGTAATGTTTAAAGTATATTGCATAATGTATACACACATAAGGTTCTCTTTGTCTCTTCCAGAGTATGATTATCACAATGATTCAGATACAATGGTGAATATTAGACATTAGTACAGTGCAGAAAAGTATAACAATGGAAAATAAAAATCCTACAGTTTTTCTTATTGGGTTATTAATGTTATATAATATTAAAATGCATCTAATTTCTTATGATGCATTATATTTTCTGTAATTTACCCAAATACATTTTAAAATATGAGTCTTTCTAGTTTAAGCCTTATCTTCTAGCACAGTTTTTCAAGACAAGTTTATTGTGTTGTAGGAATAATATCACTTCGAGTCTGAATGCCACTTCAGAAATTATAATTTGAAGCTGTGGTAATGATGAATCCCTGCACAGCTGTAATTTATTATAACAAACGTTTCTACCCCTTTCTTGTATCTCCCTTTAACGCACGAACAGTTAGCTGGGGATCTGAATCACTCTGTGTTCTTAGCACTTTAGCTTGAAGGATATGTAACAGTCAGATGAAAGGCTTAATTAACTTTTTTTCTAAAGGAAATATAAGTAGAGATGAAATGCAACAACCTCATTGTAAAGTTGGGAAGTCGGTCCACAAATTTATCCCTAAGGCAGATTGATAGAAACATCTAACAGGCCTGCAGGTAAAAACTATGTAGTTCAGACACCAACCAAAAGGAGGCGCTCATGCTCAAAATGAGACTCCACTAAGGCACTGAAAGGTGGTCTTGTAAATGAAGACATTAAACAGATGTACACCAGGACCTACCAGAGCTTAAATTCATCTTTGAAGCAGCGCAAAGCATGATGGGATTAAAGAAATACTCTGAAAAAAAGTCTTCCAAGGACCATTTTATTCATTATATTATTGTGTTTCAAACTAAAGAATTCAGAATGTCAGCCATTAATGATGTCACAAAATGTTAGTAAGAATAAGGTTATGAAAAAAACCATGTGATGCCTTTTACTATCAATAATTGAGCATGAAATTATTTTCGCAATGGAAGTTGGAGAACTAAAGAGGGATCGAGATATAAAGACAAAAGTAGCAAGTGGACACTATTGTGGATGCTGGGAAGTGATTGCTGACAGAAGCCTGTTATAGCTGTCTCCTGAGAGCCTCTTCCAGAGCCTGACAAATGCAGAGGCAGATGCTCACAGCCAACCATTGGACTGAGTGTGGGGTCCAGATGGAGGAGTTGGAGAAGGTACTGAAGGAGCTGAGAGGTTTGCAACCCCATGGAGGGAGCAACAGTGTCAACTGGCCAGACACTCCCACTGGAGCTCTCGGACTGACCCACCAACCGAAGAATACACATGGAGAGATTCATGGCTCCGGCCCCAAAAGTGGCAGAGGATGTTGGATATCAGTGGGAGGAGAAGCCCTTGGGCCTGAGGGTGTTCGATGCCCAAGTGTAGGGAAATGCCAGGGAGGGAAGACAGGAGTGGGTAGGTGGGGGAGCACCCTCATAGAGGCAGGGGGAGGGAAGGATGGGATAGGAGGTTTCCAAATGGGACACTTGGAAAGGGAAAAAGAGTTGAAATGTAAATAAAGAAAATATCCAATAAAAAAAAAGTAGCAAATGAAAGACATTCCTTTACCATTGAACAATGAAGGTAAAGGCTGGAACTACTTAAACAGTGTTTGGAAGACGGGCACACCAGAAACCAAGAAGGGCTTGCTGCTTATCTGACATCTCTAGCCTTGGAAGTCTATTCCGGGGGAGCTAAGATCCAGGCTTCTCAGAACCTTGTGCTACCTACTTAGTGCTCGGTGTTCTGAGCCGACCCATTAAATTGTATCTGTTTGTGTCTGTCTGTGAGGCTAAAAATGGAATCTGCTGCTGTTTCTCCAGATCTTTTCATTTTTAGTGTCCCTTTACCATGGCAGAGTCCAGAATAATTTACTGGTAAAAAAAATTATGCCTCACTATGTGCCATGACACCCATTTGAAAAACAGGATTGGCCGAGATGACGTAAAAAGACAGAGGACGGAATAGAACCAGAGATGGATCCAGAGAGCAGCAATATCAGCTCATTTTAAATAAGCCTGATTAATATTTTGAAAATTCAAGTGACAAGATGGAGAGAATTTCGAAAAAGAGCTACAACTCTGTGGTCCATGAGTTCTCACAACTCTCTGAAGAACTATGGATGACTTCTGCGGGAGGGAGAGGCAGTTTTCTTTAAAGATGCGACCCTTGGCAGGTCGAACGCAATACAGAGGATTTCCCACTTCAGGAGCATATGAATATCAAAACTGGAGTTGATGGGCTAATAAATACTTTAAAAAAAAAAAGAATAGGAGGTTGGGGGTTGTGAGGTGAAACAGGATTTGGGAGGAGCTCCATGAAGTTCTTAAATTTAATCAAAATAAATTGTGTGAAACTCTAAAATGTTGATAAAATATAAATAAACAAAAAATTGAAAAAAAATCAAAAGTATTCTGAAACTGAAGAATTTAATGACTGTACAACCTTTAAGATGCAAAATATTCCCCTAAACTTCCAGTCAACTACCACACAAAAGTTATGCTGTTCTTCAAAGACATCAAAAGTCTGATGGGCTAGTTACTGGCATTGGACAAGAGCAAAGAGAGTCAAGCTTAAGACCTACAGTCAGTCCAATGAGCTTGTGGATTAATCCAGAGAGTCTGAAATTGAAGGATTCCCAGATGTACAAATAATTCTCAGTGCCAAGAACTTTTCCTTCAGAGAAATTATGCTTGTTAAGGAGGCAATATTTTCTAACATGTTTAATAAAGCAATTCTGCTGCCAAAAAAGAAATGCTAAAAAAACTGAAATAAATAAAAAATACACAAAATTATTACAAGGTAGTTCTTACCCCAGGATTCTAAATTTATTTGGCCCTTAAACAAACTAGTATAATTCACTAAAAAAATAGAGTAAAGGAAAAAAATCACATAATGGTTTTAATATATCCAAACGATGTATTTGAAAAATTCAAACCTCACTCATAGTAAAGTGTCACAGTATATCAGGGAATTTTCTTAACCTAATAAATTACAGCTTAAAACAGTTATGATTAAGAAGTCAGTGCTCTAGGAAATACTGTATATAAGAATATAAAAAGACAATAGTTAAATATTGACTATCTTTACTGTGTGGAGACTAATTGGATAAAGACAGTTACTATAATATGACCACTTTAATTTAAATTTATACTTAAGATCTTACTAGATTGGGTACTACTTCAATAGAAAATAAATCAAATGTAAACTGGAAATGAAGACAGAATTCTACCAGGATTCATAAATAAGACTAAAATTCAAATAAACTCATGTATGAACTGTTAGAATCAAGAAAATCATATTGTAAGACATTGTGCAGCCCAGTCCCAGTGGATACATCTACATAACACTCCCATACCTGAGACTCAGGGAACACTGTCAAAGAGGATGTTCTAATGCAAGAAGACCAAGAAATCTGCCGTAAGATTGTGACTCCTTGCAACATCAGAAAGTATACCTTAAAATCTCACCAAAACATCTGCCAAGCTGAACAAGGACACCAGCCAATGTGTCAGACTGGAAGGGGGAAAGTGCCTTTGTGTAGCCTCAACTCTACACAAAGATCCATGAGAAACTGAGTACAACCGAGAGTGGAAAAGGTGGTCTTCCCCCCAGAAAAGCACACCAATAGGTTGTGTAGTGCCCAATGGTCAACTCTGAAAATGTACATACAAGAAACAGCATATAACATCAACAGGTTATATGTAGGAATATGTGTGTACAAACAAATGCAAACATATAAATGTAAGAATGAATGCCTGCAGTAACAACTGATTCAAAGAGTCCATGAACTTAACTGAGAGCAGGACTGGGACAAGTGGGGGAGTGAATAGGAGAAAGGGAAGAGATAATTGAATGTAAATGGAGAAACAGTGGACCTGGGGGAGAGAGGAGGTAGGGGACTGCAGTTGCATATATTGTATTAGAGAAGAATAAAGGGGGAAATAAAACATTGAAAAAACTAAAATAAGAATTTGTTGAAATTCTTAGGGATCCTCTTACCTTAGCCTCCGAAGTGCTAAGATTATAGGTAGAAACCACCACACTTACCTTATGAGATCACTATTATGGTCATTATATGAAAACATGTAACAGATATGAAAGAATGTGATGGAACCAGTGAACCATGCATAGAACTCTATGACGTATTATTGAGAACAACTGGAGACCTAACATACTGACTGTACTATTCATGATGTACAAAAGCCATTATTAACAAATAGGTTTTATTTCAAATTGATCTCTAGACTTATTATGACAGCACTAAAAATTCCATCAGGATTTTAGGATAAAAATTTAGAACTCTACCCTTTTATATCTAAACACCAAGTTTTCAAGACATAGTGCTGCACACGTGTGATTCCAGCACTCAGAAGGTAGAGAAAGGAAGATGAGGAACTCAAGGCCAGCCTTGGAGTTCCCAGGGAGAAGACTGTTCCTTTTCTTGCTTCTTCGTCTTGTTGATAAGAGAATTTAGAAATGTACTTTTATTGGTGTCTAGGAGAAGAACAGCAGAATAGACAAATTATAAATCTCAGCAGCAGCCTAGAAAAGAAAGATAGACAAAAGGAAGAGACAGACACCCCCAGGCTCAGCACTGAAGGTAAGCAGTCAGCCACAATTGTAAAGATCAGCTGCAAGACAGAAGATGGGGTTGTGGGATGGCAAGGGGCTGAGGCTTCAGAGAATGTGTAAGTAAGCCTAGACTCTCGGGGAAAGCATGCCCGTGTTGACTAGTAAGGAAAGGAGATAGGAAAAGAAGAAAAGTTAGGCTTTTCAGGGATACTCAGAAACTTGGGCATCCAACATGTGCTACATGTGAGAGGTTCTACAATCAAATGCACAAGGCCAGGGTTTCTACTGCAGATAATTATGCAATCTCATTAATGGGATAATCGTTTCTCACATCTCTTTAGCATGGCTTTAGGTGAACAGTTTTCCTGAGTGATAATTTCCTAGCCAGGTGACTAGCAGTAAGTACTACATGGATTAAATTTTAAGGGAAGAATCAAATACATCCCATCCCCAGAAGATGTCAAATACAATAGAACTGAAGAAACTTGAGGTTTCCCTTTTAGGGTTATTAATTCTTGGTAGTAAAATAATTTGAAATGAACTCAGAAGAAAGTAAAAAAAACAATATTAGAGTTTAAGATAAAATTAACAATAGGGCAATCAAGCTGTAAATTTTGGCAATTGCCTGGTGGAGGGAGATGGAGTGGGATGAAAAGAAAGTCACATCTTCAGGAAAGCAGCCTGATTCAGCAATGGAAGTCAGTGAGAGATGCTAGTGGAAGAGCAGGGGTATGCAGAGAAAGCAAGTTCAGAGCAGCAAAGCAAATACGCTTGGCAGTTCACCAGAATCAGAAAGACATAGAGACAGGAAGAGGGAAAGGAAAATGATGATTCAAAGTGAGCAAGCTCATCAATGCTACAGTTTGGAAGCCCTTCAAGTAGCAGCATCAAAGCAAAGGATACTGGGAAAAGATAAAACCATTATTTCATTAAGGGAATAAGTAGTCCTCCCTTCTCCACTTTGGGTTCAACTGAATTGAGTTCTTTGTGAGGGTAGATTTCTGAATAATTAAAAAAAATATATTCTATTTGTTTAAATTCCAGTCATTGCCCCAACTTGGCCCCCTCCCCCTTGCCTCTGAGAAGGTGCTTACCCTACACCACAGGGCCTCCCCCTTCCCTGGGGCTTCAAGTCTCTCTTGGGTTATACACACCTTCTCTTACTAAGGCCAGACCAGGTAGACCTCTGCTATGTATGTTCCAGGGGCCTCAGACCAGCCCGTGCATATTCCTGTTGGTGGCTCAATCTCTCAGATCTCCCCAGGGTCTGGAGTAGTTGAGATTGTTGGTCTTCCTATGAGTCACTCTCCCCTAACAGCTTCTTCAATCCTTCCCCTAATTCAACCATAGGGGTCCCTAACTTCAGTCCACTGTTTAAGTATCTGCTTCTCTCTCAGTCAATTGCTGGAAGGAGCTCTTAGAGTCCAGCCATTCAGGCTCCCATAAGGCTTTGGTGCCCATCATGAGATGGATTCCAAGATGGGCTGGTCAGTGGACCTCCTATCTTTCAGTCTCTTCTCCATTTTTGTCCCTGTAGTTGTTTTAGACAGGAACAATTCTGTGTCAGGAATGTTGACTGTGGGTTAGTAACTCTGTCCCTCTGCTTGAGGCCCTGTCTATCTACTGAAAGTAGATTCTTCAAGTTCCCTTTCCCCCTACTGTTGGGCATTTTTGTCTAAGGTCACCCTGAAAGAGTCCTAAGAGTGTCTCACTTCCTGGGTTTCTGATACTTTCTAGAGGGTGCCCCCTTAACCCCCCACTCACTGAGGCTGCTTATTTTCATTGATTCTCTTGGCCTTCTTGGCTTCTCTCCTGTCCCTCCCCCCATATCTAATCTTGTTCCCATTTTCCCCTTTCCCTCCTCCCTCCCGCTCAGGCCCCTCCCTTCCCTCTGCCTCCCATGATTATTTCCTTCCCCCTTCTAAGTGGGATTCAAGCCTCTTCACTTGGACGTGTCTGCTTGTTACACTTCTTATAGACTGTACGATACATGGTATTGGTACAGAGACAGACGGGTTGGTCAGTGGAGTAGAATCAAAGATCCAGATGTAGGCCCATATACCTATGGACACTTTATCTTTGACAAAGAAGGCAAAAACATACAGAGGGGGAAAAGCATCTTCAATAAATGGTGCCGGTCTAACTGACAGTCTGTATGTAGGAGAATGCAAATAGACCCATATTTATTAACTTGCACAAAACTCAAATCCAAGTGTACCAAGAACTTCAACATAAAGTCAGATACACTGAATCTAATAGAAGAGAAAGTGGAGAAGAGCCTCTAACGCATTGGTACAGGGGACATTCTCCTGAACAGAACACCAATGGCTCAAGCTTTAAGGTCAACAATTGATAAATGGAACCTCATGATACTGAGAAGCTTTTGTAATTCAAAAGACACAGTGAATAGGACAAACCAGCAACTTCCAGATTGAGGAAAAAAATTCTCCATTAAACCTACATCCAACAGACGGCTAATATCCAAAATTTATAAAGAAATCAAGACATTAACCTCCAAAAACCCCAAATAGCCCAATTAAAAATGGGGTACTGAACTAAACAAAGAATTCACAACAGATGAATCTGGAATGGCTGAGAAGCACTTAAAGAAACATTCAAAGTCCTTAGTCACCAGGGAAATGCAAATCAAAGTGACCCTGAGATTCCACCTCATACCAATCAGAATGGTTAAGATAAAAGTGATAGCACATGCTGGTGAGGATGTGGAGAAAGAGGAACACTCCTCCATTGCTGGTGGGGTTGCAAACTGGTACAACCACTCTACAAATCAATCTGGTGGGTCCTCCGAAAACTGGAACTAGTTCTACCTAAAGACCCAGCTATATCACTCTTGGGCATAGACCCAAAAGATGCCCCACCATACCATGGGGGCACATGCTCCACTATGTTCATAGCATGGCCTTATCTGTGATAGCCAGAAGCTGGAAATAACCCAGATGCCCCTCAAACAAAGAACGATTATAGAAAGTATGGTTCATTTACACAATGGGATACTATTCAGGTAGTAAAAACAAAGACATCATGAATTTTGCAGGCAAAAATATCATCCTGAGTGTGATAGCTCAGATCCAAAAGACACGTATGGCATGTACTCACTGATAAGTGGATATTAGCCAAAAAGTACAGAATACCTAGAATACAACCTACAGAGAATAAGACGTCAATTAACTC
The DNA here is from genome assembly GCA_019843815.1 of Montemys delectorum. Classification (NCBI taxonomy): domain Eukaryota; kingdom Metazoa; phylum Chordata; class Mammalia; order Rodentia; family Muridae; genus Montemys; species Montemys delectorum. The sequence goes on from JADRCD010206485.1 coordinate 8,580, forward strand.
TTAAAAGGAAGAGATAATAGCATGTAATATTTGGGTGGATTACAGTGTCAAGTCTCCACTTAGTGACTGAGAAATAATTTAGTTTTTATTCTTTTTACTAAGAGGAAGTAGCTTTGTTTTAATTAACCTTAACAAACCCTAGATTCCTCCATTTTTCACATAGAAACATAAATCCCAAGTAAGGGCTTCCCTTCCTGGTTTTCCCAGGAAACGGTACAAAGATAACCACAAGAAAGTGGCCTATCCCCCACAACCTCCAAGACTCTTAATCCCTGTAACATGTTGACAAGTTTATGGCACATTTAGAACTAACACTTGTAGATTCCTATATTTATGTATGCAAAGGGTATTCAGACAACATCACTGAACTTCATCTGTACATTGTAGGTTTTTCTTTTCCAGGTTAATATATATGATATCTTTAGGATTAATCAGTACAGGTTCACTACAGTCATTGTTTAAGCAAGATGCTGATAGAAGAAAAATTGCCAATACCCATATATATACATGACATAATCATCTCTCTGTAAACCTTCACAACATCTTATTATGAAATGCTAACATTCAATTTCACATGTATTTTCAGCTCAATCTCATTAAAGAATTTACAGTTCTTTCCAATATACATTGTACACAAAATTGTTTCTGGATTGAATAATTTTGATTGGCTTTCAAATACCTTTGAAGTATGTAAAACTGATAATGAACTACTCAGAATCAGTAATATTCATAAATACTTTAAGTTCTATTTTTCGAGGACTTCAAACTTGAAGATTGTCCAGCAAAACTTTATCAGAATGCAAGTAATACCAATCAGATATTATTAATTTCATCCTAATAAAAATAATTTTAAAACTTATAGTAGATTACCTGTGACCTATATTCCAGTTGCAGATGAAGCTCGATGATTTGAATTACCAGTACTGAGAGGCATTAATTTAAATAAAGCACACTGGTGTGAGCTGTAGAAACAAACCGTCTGCATGCAATTCCTGGATTCAATATTCCCTAATTATAACCCACCCTGAACGTGGAACTTAACTTCCTTACCATCAAAATTTTTATGTATGTGAAGTGGAAATTAGTTTAATTTGATTTCCATCTCAGAATGGGTGTAGCAGGTCAATGCAAGTCATCACAGCTTCTAAACCACAGAAAATTCTGATTAAATACTTGATTGTCCATTATTAAACCACCAACCACAGTAATTTGCAATAATTTGTATAATCTCTTAGGTGCAATTAGAAGAACCAAGTATAAAAGAAAATAGTGGGAATAGAGGCTCAGAGTGTTCTGAAAGGCATCATTTGTACTGTTCTAATAAGGAGTTTTGCTTTCCTCCTTAGGTAGTTCACCAGTTATAATATCTCCTAAAATACTTTGTTTGTTTGTTTGTTTGTTTGTTTATTGTGTGTGTGTGTATGTCCACACACACTTGTGTACATGCTTCTTTGTAGTTGCCCACCAACACCAGATGAAATTTTCAGATTCGCCCAGGTTCCCTGGATCTGGAAACACAAGTGGTGGAGAGTCACCTGATGCTGGGAAACAGGCGTGTTCATTTGAAGAGCAGTGTGATGGTTTGCTTGACCCAGGGAGTGGCATTATTAGGAGGTGTGTCCTTGTTGGAGTATGTGTGTCACTGTGGGTGTGGGCTATAAGCCTCTCATCTTGGCTGCCTGGAAACCAGTATTCTGCTAGCAGCCTTCAGATGAAGAAGTAGAACTCTCAGCTCCTCCTGCACCCTGCCTGCCTGGATCCTGTCTTGTTCCCGCCTTGATGATGATGGACTGAACCTCCGAACCTGTAAGCCAGCCCCAATTAAATGTTGTCCTTTAAAGACTTGCTTTGGTCATGGTGTCTGTTAACAGCAATAAAACACTAAGACAAGCTGCAACAGCTCAGTTGGTGAACATGGTGTCTCATTCCCATTAACTTTATTCAAGCCTCAATAGATAAAACACTTATATTCACTTATAGAACTGGTTTCATAGGCGAAGAAACAACTCACATAAAAGAGTACGAGTCTTAACTGGAATGACTCTTGTTGCACTCCTAGCTTTATTTTCTTTGCTCTTCATATGAGGTAAATAAAATATCTATTACTTAATGATCTAGTTTTTGACTGTGGCATCAAATGTGTATTTTACCTCCAACAGACCATTGTAGGTTTGTCAGGTACACAGGAAAGGGAATCTGCACCAATAAATAGTTAAACATTTTAATTTCATACTTCAGATAACAAATGACCCTCAACTAAGTCAATGCTAGAAAATCAAATGTTTAAAGAAGTATAAAGGAGATAATAAAACAATATGTAACTCTATATTAAATACCATGGCTCTTATCTGCTGCTTAGATTATTTCATGTAGGACTGAGACTTATGCACATCACAAACAAACTTTATTTCTACCTACTTCAAAATGTCTTTTTTGTTGAATTTGGTATATTTTGCATATATAATTTTATGTGTATATGTATATGCATGTAATAGAATCTATATTATATAGATTAATATATATGAAATTTCAAAGAATAATTTTAATTAATAAAAAAAGGGAAAAAGTCAAAAGAAAAATTTAAAAAATAATGAGCAGCAAAGTTTCAGGAAACGACTAGTAAGCATTGTATACATTTGCCACATATTCAGTATGTTTCCTTAGGATAAGGACATATCATTCTTTTTATGACTGTGTATGTATATTTGCCAGTATGTGTTTATTTGCATATGGTTTCATGCACCCATGGAGCCCAAAAGAAGGAAGTTGATCCCTTGGAGCTAAAATTGCAAGAGTTTGTGAGCTGCCCAGTGTTCAACTGGAAGCTGAACTCAAGGGTAATGCAAGAGATACAAGCCATTCTTAACCACTGAACAATTTCCTCAGCTCAGGACCATATACTCTTAATACTATGATTCATACAATACAGATGACTGATAAATATATCCTAAACAAAGACTTTGTAACACTAACTCCATGAATATTTACTTTAATGTGTGAAAATAGAGTATCAAAGAGTTTAGAACTGAGTACACAACCTTTTTTTTCCAGTAAAAAACAAAATACCCATGGAAGGAGATACAGAGACAAATTGTGGAGCAGAGACTGAAGGATTCAGAGACTGGCCCACCTCGGAATCTGTCCCATATACAGTTACCAAACTCAGACACTATTGTGGATACCAAGAAGTGCTTGTTGACAGGAACCTGATATAGCTGTCCTCAGAGGCTCTACCAGAGCTGGATAAATACAGAAGTGGATGCTCACAGCCAACAACTGTACTGAGCATGGGGTCTCTAATAGAGGAATTTGAGAAAGGACTGAAGGAGCTGAAGTGATTGAAGGGGTTTGCAGCCCCATTGGAAGAACAACAATATCAACCAACCAGACCCCCCCCCTCAGAGCTCCCAAGGATTAAACCACCAACCAAGAAGTACACAAGGAGGGACCAATGGCTCTAGCTACATATGTAGCTGAGGATGACCTTGTAGGACATCAATGGGAGGAGAGGCCTTGTGAAGACTCGATGCTCCAGTGTAGAGGAATGCCACGACTGGGAAGCAAGAATAGGTGAGTGGATGGAGAGAACATACTAATAGAAGCAGGGAGAGGAGGGATGACATAGGGGTTTTCGAGAGGAAATTGGGAAAGGGGGAACCAAGAAAGGGGGATACCATTTGAAAAATAAAGAAAATATCTAAAAAAAATTCAGAAAAATAAATTCTTGCAATATCCCAGTACGATATATGGGCTTTTGACCCTGAAAACCCAAGACTGATCATAACAGAATTTCATTGATCAACAAGATCTTGTAGATAAATAAAGTTTGGTCCAAAAGATGTATGATGATAAGAAAAACTAACTAGCAAGAAAGATCTAGTATCCAGAAAGTCAGAGAATACATAAACACATTGAAGTTCATCTTAAACTCTGGACAACAAAGTAAGGTATTGCTTATAGCTTTCGATCATAGTCTGATGATCTAGGTAGCTTGGGTCAAACAACATCCACACATCCATTCATTTTCTGACTAAAATTCTGTTGAAAACTTACTCAATAATTCTTGAATAGGCACTCAAGGACCCATGCATGGCTAAAGCTATAGATATCTAAATCTCTTTAAACTTTTTAAATGGGAAATATAGACAAGGAAGAAATAATAGAAGAATGTAACAAATTCTTTGGTGGGAGTTTAATGCAAAAGAGAAGGGGTCATACCACTTATTACAGAAAGGATCAAATACAGGCCCCTTTAGGAGATTTTGACTGAGCTGAGAACTTAAAGAAGCTTATAAGCCTAAGAAAAGTGAAGGAACATTTCGGAATGATGGCAGCAGATGATGGAAATAAAATGAGTGAGCACAGCCTAAGGTGAATACTTCACTTTATTTGATGCAGTTAAACAGTGCCTGGTAACACCTCACACCCCTACTGAATGCAATCATGTTAGTAACAGGTAGAAAGAAATTACACACACACACACACATACACATACACACACGCACACACATACACACACACACACACACACACACACACACACACCCTCAGGTCTTTATGATTATCAGAAATCAGAGAATTCATTTGAAACAGAAACACTTGACGACAGCACCATACCAGAGACGAGGAATGAAAAGCCTAGAAAAAAATTCATAAATTCAAGGTTGGAAGTCAAGAAAATGTTTGGACATATGCATAGGTTCTTTGATGTAGAAGAGGATTGTGGGTAAATTCAAGCTCAGGGTGATGCTTTTATACATGATTCTATCGCATCGTTCATCTTCATCCCTCTGTTTCTGAGTCAAAGGAATCTGTACATGCATCACTAGTGGACAAATATGTAGAGATAGAAACTGGCAGCCTTGGTACACAGTGGGTGCCTGATCAAAGCACAAGAATTACAAACTTATCTTTGTTCCAAGGTACTTCCTCAAACTGTGGACCTTGAATGACAGAAGTAGTCTACAAAATTCTGCATTTTATCTTGAATTCCCATACTCATCTTTAGCTGTCTTTGATAAGATGAATCAGCAGCCCCAAATTCCTGCCTGCCTCGGGCTCTTTTGTTATCTCTAAAGGCAGTCCTTGTAGGCACAGAACATACTGTATTATGTCAGGAATTATTTTCCCAAAATGGTTCAGAATATGTTTACGAAACTATGCCGAGTTCTATGCTTTGCATGCATTAATGCTGAACTCCAATGAAGATTTTTCTAAAAGATATTTTCAACCATCAATCTTCTCATCATATCTGTTACTAACTACGACTTTAATATTTCCAGGATTGAATATTAATAACATGTGAGGTGGAGGTCAAATCTTATCCCCCAGAGGCATCTCCTGAAGAAACAAGTATGCACATAAAAGTCTTAAGAAATATATAGTTGTGTCTATTACAGACGTGTCCTGTCACTTGATCTTAGACAAAAATCCACAAAGAGACAGTCTTATCACAATTTAGTTTTGTTAAGTTAATGTATTTTAAATGACAATTTTCCACAATGAAAATTATTGAGAAAAAGAACACATTGCTTTACGCGGTGTGTATTTCTTTTCCAGGTGCTGCTGTCTTTCGGTCTTTCAAAACTTTCTTGTTGTTCTTGTTGTTGTTGTTTTTTAAATGCAGAGTATGTTAAGAAAATGTGGCCTCTTATAGACAAGTAGTTGAGGGTGAGAGGACTCATGAAACTCCTTCAAACATGTTGCAGAGCATGCTGTAGAAGTTCAATATGTAGTGAACATGTGATCTCATTCATGTAGGTATGAAAGAAGCAAACTGTGGCCAACTAGAATGAACCAAAGAAAGAAAGTCGATGATAAACTTTAGCTAATGTTTTTGTAGACATTGTAGAAGCACATTGTGTCACATGTTACCATTTGCTATCACTCAGATAAAATGATGCCTCTGCTTCATTCCTTTATTAAGCATGCAATGACTTGGAGAATGTGTAGGGATACCAGCAACTACATAGGTCCTTTTGTTAGACCAGACTTTCTGAGAGTCTTCCATTATAATCAATTATCAATATATTTTTTAATATGGCTTAGGTATATTGTCACATAAATCAAGTATACAAAATAAAACATTTATTAGAAACAAACTATAATGAAATTTAGTTTAAAACAAATCTCTGATACTCACATAATATTAGCATTTATTAAAGATAAATTCAAATGCACATCCTAATGAGTCAGCTGTGATTGTTTATTTTGAACAATATTTTGAATGAATATTTGATACTGGAATATAGTGAAAATTACCATATTTTCAGAATTTGTCAATATTTTGATTTTGTACTTTTTAATGCAGAATATTCTGATTCACATCAATGCATTTTTTTAAATGGTAGAGAAGGGTCTGAGATGATAACTCAGTTCATTTATGTCACAGGCATGGGGATCTGAGCTTGATATCAGGCCAGATGTAATAGCACATGCTTATAATACCATTACTGGGAGGCAGATCTCAAGGCTTACACCAGACAGCCCAGCCTAGTCTGTGAACACCAATATTAGTGAGTGACACTGTGTCAGTCACATTAATAGACAGCTTTTGAAGAACAACAGCTGAGATTAACCTGGGGACTCCCAATACTATAGAAACACATGCATGTACCCTCATATACACATGTATTTATAACCCATTTGCACGCATGTCCATGCATACATATACACACATAAAATATCAATAAAATAAACCAGTATATATTTATTTAGAATGATTTTATATTTTTTCAGAAATTCTGTTGTAATGCCAAGCCAAAATTCACCTATTGATTTTCTATGATACTCAATTAAGTAACTCAAACAACATTTTCTAAATCAAACATTGTAACACAATACCATCCACTATTTTGATAAATAGTGATGAATGACAGTTGGAAATATTAAGCATCTAAGTTTCTTGTAATTAAACATTAGGTTTTCATAAGAGCAGTAAACTTTGTAAACATAAATATACTTAAATTAATAACACACACGAGTCTGAGCCAAGTTGCTTTAGGAGTTCACACTTGCACCCCATTGGAGGGCAGCAGATGCACTGCAAAATACCCATGTTGTGTTCAGATCCAAGGTGGCAGTGAGGCCACAGGGTTAACAAGAACAAGCCTTGCCAGGAACACCCGAGATTCACCACTCAATCAACCTTTGAATGAATTTTTGCTCATTGTATATTTGGAAACTTTTATTGTTGCCAAATTGGGTGGTGAGGGTGGTGAGTTAGAAATCAGGAATTAGACCACAACTTACTATTGTCCTTCCTTAGGGAAGAGCAAGCTTGTTCACGGGGTATTTAAATTTAATGCAGCTTGATCTTAATTAAAACTATGTATGAAGCATTCTACATGATCCAGTATGCTTTTCAGGATTGGTTGACTTTAATGAAGTGATTATGATTGCTGCTTCTCCTATACCTTCTGTTGTTGCCTGTTCAAACAAGAAGTTAATATGGTAGTAACTCATGGTGTGTGTTATATTCCATAATTAAAGGGTTAGTTATGAATATTAATCAATACAGATATACTTCTATACATAGTTTCACCTCATGTCTTCGCCTGGTCTTTTATTCCCCTTGAAAAAGATTTCTTAATACGGAGATATACTCTTGAGTCCTCAGGACAGCAGCACCTGGTACTTCTCTTTGTCATTTTGAAATGTATCTTGTTCCTCATAGACAGGTGCTGTGTCCAGTCATCATCAGAGTGGTTTCCTCTGGCAGCAGAAGGAAGCAGACGCGGAGACCCACATTCAGACTTTATGCATAGAAAGTGTCTCCAACAGGTCCCTCTCCTTGGAGATCTGGGAGCCCCTCGAAAGAGGGGGAGGAATGACTGTAGGAGTTGGAAGGAATTAAGGACACCAGGAGAAGATGATCCAAGTAGCCAGAGGTCACTTTGGCTCATAGAGACTGAGTGGCAAACAAGAGGCTTGCAAGGTTCTACACCAGATCCTCTGTATATATGTTATGGCTGTAGGTTGGTGTTTCTGTGGAACTCCTTACAGTAGGAATTAGTGCTATCTCTGACTCTTTTAGATGCTCTTGAGACTTCCCATTGGGTTGACCTGTCCAGCCTCACTATAAGCCTTGTCTTATTGTATCTTATTTTGTCCCGTGTGGTTGTAATCTTTTAGAGTCTCAGGAGGAAATGGAGGGGGAGTGGATCTGGTGGAGAAGGACTGTGGTCCACAAGCTGGGAGTTGTGGAAGAAGGGGAAGAGTTTGGGATATACTGTATCAGATAAAAGTACATTTTCAATTAAAATGGGTTTTTTTTTGTTTGTTTGTTTTGTTCTGTTTTGCTTTTTAAAGAATGTATCAGGTTCTTTACCCTGCCTCTTTGAAATCTACTTGTTGATTATGTTCTCCATTGCTAGTAGTTCCTGGTTACCAGGCGAAAACTCCATGTGAAGGCATGTTGACACAGAGCTTTGTGACCCAGAAAAGCCACAGTGTTCAAAGAGGCTGAGAAAGAGTTACATATGTTAACTATTCGGACCGAAATAAAGGAGATGAATCCAGAGAGCACAGCTCCTTCAAGGGAGCTACTTAACTCAGTTCAAGTGTATGTTACCCTCAAGTTACAGTGTTCAATGACAGCCAGTCCTATTCTTCTCACAGAGAAATAAAAGTATTTCAACTACTTCTTGGGAGTCTGTTAGGCACTCACCAGGTCTACTCAGAACTAGGCAAACTAAGAACTTTAGACATCACCATCCAAAACAGTCATAACTATTTTTTTTAATTTTTTAAAATTAATATGGAATACTTGTTTAGGCATCAAAGTCCAAAATATTTCTTAAGACATTTATTTGTCTGTTAATGTTCCAAGGGTTTTGAAGTAGATATGATGTGTATCTATTTTATTGGGGGTAGTGCTTGCTTGAATTGATGTTTTACATGTGTAAAGGATGCATAATGATCATATCAAGCTGACTGGTACATCTATTACCACAGATGTTTATCACTGAACTGAGCATGACTATGTTTGCTTCACATGCGTTTATAAAAATATGTTAATTTACTGATTAAAAGGAGCTATTCTAACTTTAAATTCTAACTTTAAAGATCTATTTTTCAAATATCTTCTTCCCTTAGAGTCTCTCTCCCTTGGAGTCTGTCTACTTGTCTGATCTAAGTACCCCAGTTTATTAGCTAGTCCGGTTGTACCTCAATACTATTCTCATCTTTGAAATCCCTACACACTAATAACAGGCTAAAGTTATAACCTATTGATTTGTCTAGCACATATCCCACTAATATATTTACCTACTCAGTTCTCCCACAGTAGAGATATCAGCAGATCTATGATTAGATGATTCTCGTACATATCCAGGTTAAAAATATTTATTTTACTACTATAATTCATATAGACATAAAATATAGGCAAAGGTAAACAGATTAGGAATATTGTTCAATATGTGCTAGGAGGACCAGTGAGTTGACTCAGTAGGTAATAGTTCTTGCAAAAAAAAAAAATGCCTGACAACCTGGGTTTGAAATCTGGACTCCAAGATAGAAAGAGGAAGCCAATTCCAAAATGTTCTTCACAATCATTCTTACACTGCTTTTCTTACACTTTAAACACACACACACACACACACACACACACACACACACACACATTCTCTCATTTCTCTCTCTCTGCATATAAATGAATATGTGTATATATATATGTATATATATATGTATATATCAGATATGAGCTAACCATTTTGCCATGTAATAAGTAAATCACTTACTTAATGAGCATACAGGTATTTGTTGGATTCCTGTTGTTGGTACTGTATCATGTACTATGAAAATTGTAGAATTTGCAAAAAAATATGAGACCTTGACTTGGAGAGACCCACAACAGATTTAAAAGAACATAAAAATATTCTAAAAGTTAAAACCAAAAGGACTAAAAATAGAAGTCACAAGGTTATATTGAGTGTTTACAGGAGAAAACGGGAAAAGGTAACATGGTTGTTTGTATTCTTCTCTCTATAGCTAAGGACAAGTGATACAGAAAATGTATATTTCTAAGCTTCCAATGAGGGTGGTGCTACATTTCTATGGGCAGCCTTCTTCTCTAATTATAGAAAATTACTGGATAATTAAACTTAAGTGAAGTATCTAAAATAACTGATCTCAAAGAAGCAAAGAACAAAATGATGGCTTCCAGAGGCAGGGAGGAGGGGGAATCAGGATTGCTAATCAAAGGGATATGATATGTGGGTAATGCAAGAGGAGTGAGTTCCAGAGATCTGTCATGCAATCCTGCAAATAAAGTTAACAACATTCCATTGAACACTTAAAAATCTGTTAAACGCACATCTCATGGCATGTGTTTTTTCTCCAACAATAAAAACTTAAAATAAAAAATCGTAGACAAGTAACACCTTCGTAACAATAATTAATATACTTGCATCTCAGGCATAGTTCAGCCTTAATGTCTACATTCACATACTACCCACCCACCAAGTGCTACTGCACAGCGCATTGTGCGTGGTGGATGGGTAATTTAATAAAATCAATCAAATTTTACTTTTTTATCCTACCAAGATGGAGTCACCCTATGATACAGATGAAGGGTAGTGCCCTGGGGTAATGCCCTGAAAGATGAAAGATTGGGACGTAAACAAAAGGCGACAGACTTGTGCTGCCAATTTTGGAAAAGCTTATTGCAAGCCTTGCAGTTAAAGGGAGAAGGCTGTCGAGCTGACTCAGGTTGTTGAGGAAGGCTGCTCACAAACCACTAGGCTATTGTGCTCGTGAACCTCTGAACTAAGAGTTGCTGGGATTTCACGTGAACAAGGGGAGTCCCTAAGAATTCATTCGTAACAGTAAAATTGATAATGAGAACCTGACCCTAGATACCCTCTCTATATAAGGTAAACTGAGTCTCTAGTCTTTCTGGCCGTAGACTTTTCTCCATCTATGGGGAATCTACAGGGACTGGAACCATCAAATCCTTAAAAGTCTTAACATGTATTAGAGAAACAATTCAAAGAGAACACTGGTGTTAGACAATGTCAGTACCATGGGATTTTCTGTTGTTATAAAATGTTCTCTTCTTGTGAGATTATCTAATTATTTCTATTTGTACGGTCTACAACTTCAATTGGGTACAAAAACTTGTTCTATATCTTAAATTAAACATTTGATTAAATAAAAGAAATTTAGAAATTACAAAAAAAACATGTTAAGCACATAAAGAAAGGTACAAAAATATATAGTAGAATACCACTGCAAGAGTTTATATATTTTAATTATAGAAAACAATCCTGTGATATGTTATAGATATTTCATTTTTAAGTAATGCTCTCATTTTATACACTAAATTGTAACATTTTAGAGATTAAAAAATAACCTCTAAAAGTATTTTCCTGGCAATGAATTTTTTTTGTTTTTGTTTTTGTTTTGTTTTGTTTTGTTTTTTAGTTTTTTTGAGAGAGTTTCACTGTGTAGCCTTGGCTGTCCTGGAACTCACTCTGTAGACCAGGCTGGCCTCGAACTCAGAAATCCGCCTGCCTCTGTCTCCCAAGTGCTAGGACTAAAGGCGTGTGCCACCACGCCCAGCATGAAATATTTTTAATGTCAATATTTATTGACCCAGTATTCTTCCTTCTGCTGTCTCAAAAGTATCATGAATGAAAATAGAGCTTTGCTTGGCCTCATCATATGTGAGTGAAGGACAATCCTTGGATTCTTTATAATTAATTTTTGTATAGCAGACCACATGGTTAAAGTATATAAACTTCTTTATAAGGTTTTTGATATATGTTAGTAAATTACCCCTGAATAGTGTGTTCCTCCTTCACACCCAAACATTGTAGGGCTGCATGTATCTTCATCTTATAAGTAGGAATTTAGTTAAATGAAGAATGAAAATGCTGTTGTATAATATTTTTGGTGTTACTTATAAGCCTGGCTAGATTTATATGTAACCATTGACATTTCCTGCAGGCATTTTTTTTGTCACCTGTTGATAAGTTAGCAGGTTTTTTGATGATGATGAGTTATATGCAATGTTCTATGCTTATTTTTGCAGATTCTAAAATCCCATTGCTGATAGGAGGTGCTGGAAGTTGAGCACATTAATTCTACACTGATCATGCAAACCAGAGTTTCAGCTAGAAAGCACTTGGTTTTGAATTATTCTTGCTTAGCCACTTGCCATCTGACAGCATAAGATAAAGGTAGTAGCAAGAATTATTTATGTTTATTACACGTGGCAAAATGTACCAAAGATTTTAAGTATGTTATCTCTTCTATATTAAAAACAACTATATCAAGCAAATATTATGCTTTTCAAATTTTATTTATTAGAAAGAGACAAGTGAATAACAGTCATTTTTAAGGATTATAGAGCCAGTAAAAAACAGATTGAATCTTCTAACAAGACCTGTGCTATGAAACATTTCTAATTAATTAAGAGCATGTGTTATTGGATAGTTATCTTAATGATACTTATTAGAATATAAATCTCTTCTTTGCTAATAGGGAGTATATTTCCAATATTTGTTCTATTCTTATGAGAATCAGAGTCATGTGGGTGGCCTTATGTTTTGGGGAAGAAAAATTTATAAAGATTGTGAAAAAATTAACATAATGGCAGGGAATTAGTTAATAATTCATGACATCCAAATCCAAAGATAAATCACCTGCCTAACGGACCAGGAAATGTTGACTGCACTGTAATGGTTAAGTGAAAATATTGTACAAATACATACTCTAAAATCATTGATTGGCTACAATTGCAAAGTATTTTAGAAAAAGATCAGTTTAGCCAGGCATGCCGAGGGTGCTCATGCTTCCTTGACAAATACAACTTTAGTGCCCTCCTTTCCGCACTCAAGCAACTCCACTAGCCCTAATAATCGAAGTTTAATATTTGAGCATGGTTTTTATTTTTATTAATACTTCCTATTGCTTTTCACTGCATTGAACTTTGAGCTTTTAGATTCCTTGACTCGTCTATTGACATTGGCATATATATGTCAGTTCTTGTCTATTGTTGACATCTGTGGAACTTAGCACTAGATACTTAATGACATTCAGTGGAGAGCAACAAATGGAAACTAGTTCTGATCCACCCCAGCCCAGAGAAACTAATACAGCTAGATAATGAAATGACTCAAAGTAGGATAACCAAATCTTCTATTCAAACAAAAAGGAGGGCCTGTATGGTGTGCTGTGTATTCTGTGGCAACCTGAACTAGAAGTTTTTTTTGTCAGGTTGACACAAACTGGTCATCTGGAAATAGAACCTTGTCTTAGTCAGGGTTTTACTGCTGTGAACACACCATGACCAAGGCAAGTCTCATAAAAGACAACACTTAATTGAGCTGGCTTACAGGTTCAGAGGTTCAGTCCATCATCATGAAGGTGGGAACAGGGCAGCATCTAGGCAGGCATGATGCAGGCAGAGCTGAGAGTTCTCCATCTTTTTCTTTTCACATTCATTCTTTTTTTAATTAATTTATTTTAATTATTATTTTCTTTATTTACATATCATATGATATTTCCTTTCCCAGTTCCCCTCTAAAAAAAAGAAATAAAATAAAAATAAACTAAAACAAAAACAAACTCCTGTTCTCCCCTCCCTCTGCTCACCACCCCACCCTCTCCTGCTTACTGGCCCTGGCATTCCCCTAAACTGGGGCATAGAACCTTCACAGGACCAAGGACCTCTCCTCCCATTGATGATCGACTTGGCCATCCTCTGCTATACACATGCTGCTGAAGCCATATGTCCCACCATATGTACTCTTTGGTTGGTGGTTTAGTCCTTGGGAGCTCTGAGGGTACTAGTTAGTTCATATTGTTGTTTGTCCTAAGGGGCTGCAAACCCTTCAGTTCCTTGAGTCCTTTCTCTAGCTCCTTCATTGGGGACCCTGTGCTCAGTCCAATGGATGGCTGTAAGCCTCTATTTCTGTATTAGTTGAGAAGTGTCAGAGCCTCTCAGAAGACAGCTATATCAGGCTCCTGTCAGCCAGCACTGCAGAGACAAACTATGGAGTAGAGATTGAAAGAAGGACAATCCAGAGATTGCTCTACCTGGGAATCCTTCCCATATTCAATAATCAAATCCAGACACTATTGTGGATGCCAGCAAGAGTTCTACATCTTCATCTAAAGGCCTCTAGTAGAAGACTGACTGACTTCTAGGCAGCTAGGGTGAGGGTCTTAAGCCTACAGCCACAGTGACACACCTACTCCAACAAAGCCACACCTCCTCATAGTGCCACTTCCTGGGGTAAGCCTTTATAAGCCATTACAAATCTCTATTGAGAAAATGCCTCTATTAGATTTGCCAGTAGTTCTTGACTCACCATTGTTGTGAGAATGTCCAGTCAACTGTAAGTCCTGACTCCTTGAGTTGGTGGTCGTGGAATATATAAGAGAGATAGCTCAGTGTGAGCATAGTGGGCAAACCAATAAGAAATCAGCATTGCTTAATGGTGCAACTTCAGTTCCTGCCTCCAGGTTCCTGCCCTGCTTGCGTTCTTCACTGCCTTGTGTTCCCTCAGTAATGGACTGTGATCTGGACACAAATCAAATCAAATATGCTTTTCTATACAAAGTTGGTTTGGGTCAGTATTTTATCAGAAGAACAGAAAGAAATCTATTACAATGCCCCAAAGAAGTTATTTCTTTTTTTTAAACGTATTTTTTTAATTAGATATTTTCTTTATTTACATGTAAATTTCTCCTTTCCCAGTTTCCCCTCCAAAAAAACAAACATACAAACAAACAAATAAAAACAACAAGAACAAACCCCTGTTGCCTCCCCCCTCCCCATGCCTGCCACCCCACCTTCTCCCACTTATTGGCCCTGGCATTCCCCTACACTGGGGCACAGAACCTTCACAAGGCCAAGGTCCTCTCCTAATGATGATCGAATTTGCAATCCTCTACTATACACATGCTGCCACAGCAATCAGTCCCACCATGTATAATCATTGGTTGGTGGTTGGGTCCCTGGAAGTTCTGAGGGTACTAGTTAGTTCATGTTGTTGTTCGTCCTAAGGGGCTGCAAACCCTTCAGCTCCATAGATCCTTTCTCTAACAACCCACAAAACACAAGAAACTTAAGAAGAAGGAAGACCAAAAGGTAGACATTTCATTCCTTCTTAAAAGGGGGAACCAAATACCCACGGAAGAAGTTATTTATGTGAAAGTGTAGATTTATAAGACTTCTCTCACAAGCTAATTGGAAATCTGCCTTACTAGATATGATAAAGCTACTATTGCTTGTGAAAATTCTGTGTGAGAATTCGACAAAACATACTGTGTCCTCTGTGTGTATGTGTGTGTGTGTGTGTATGTGCACACGTGCGTGTGTGTGCGAGCATGTGTGCAGGTGTGTGTGCGTGTGCATGCAGAGAATTGGAGAAGAAGATAAGTCTCTAGAGAGGGGGGAGAAGAGAGAGATAGGAGATAGAAATGTTTAAATAATCATATATCAGCCTTCCCTCCATAGCTATTGTTTAAGTTTCTGCATCTTTTATTGAACATATAAAAGCCATTTTTCTTGATCTTTCCCAAACAACACATGATAATGTATATTGTATAATGTATAATGTATATTGTATTAACTAGTGTCAACAAAGAGAGGCCATTCAACAGCTTGTGGGGGTGTTCACTAAGATAAAGTAGAGATGTGAGTGGTGCTTCAGTGATCGAAGATCTGTACTGCTCTTGGAGACTTCTAGATTTAGCTTCCCTTCTCCCATTTTATGTGGTTCACAAAAGATAAATCTCAAATATCTTTTTTGTCTTTTGTCTGCATTTTTCAAGACCTGAAATGTTGACCTTGAAATTATAATTGAGACAATGGTTGGTGTTGCTTAAGAGAGTTCTTCTTTAACCAAGTAGAAATGAAATTATATATGTATATATGTATGTGTATATGTACATACACATACATATATACATATATAATTATATATTATTACACATATATAATGTATACATATATACATATACATATATAATTATATATAATATACACATATATATACATATACTTAAACTTCAGCCCAATCTCAGAAAATTCAGCCATCAAAATTTCCAAATGAGCAATTGATTTTGTGGCTTCTCATGATGAAAGAAAAAAAATATTCTTTTCATAGATAAGAATTGCATTTTGGAAGTTACCTTGGCACTGTAGATTTGTGTTTGTGTTATAGACATGTTTCAAATGCCATCCTTTCACTGTCAGTTTATGAAGAGAAACTGCTGGTTACAAATTCTTAACCATAAATTTGCTTTGAAAAAAAAAAATCTTCTGCCACTTAGTGGCAGGCATTTCTTCCTTTCTGTATGTAATCACCATTATTACTGGCACCATATTCAGGGTTTTCCCTTTGGATAATGATGAGAATCTCAAAGAGACTAACTGTGCAGAGCTGACATGCCCTTTACAAAGTCTCCATTAGGTATCTCATTTGGAAAATATGAAGCAAATGAACAAAGTACAGGTTTAATTTTGTTTCATTAGATTGTGAAGAAACCAATATGAATTAATTAGTGTTAACTACAACACGCTTCACTATTATCCTGCCAACACAAGGATTTCCTACAGAGCCAAGATGAGAGACATGTTCAAGATGATAAGGGAGAAATGTATGTGGGTTGGCGCAATTATTCCTACAATTATTGCTGCAAGCAATTTTAATTGAAAGAGGATTTTGCATTTGGGGGGTAATAAGCCCCATTAAGATCCTGGGCTAGGCATTTAATTTTACGTTAATGGCATAATTTTATGTTAAATGGATACAGATTCATTACTGAAGTTTATTTACTGCAATGATCTATACAGGCTACAACATATTAAAATGACAAGCCGAGACTTGTGAAGGGTACCCCAGCTTTGCAGCCCTGCCTTGGGTTGAAATAACAGTAAGCAAAGAAGTCATCTGAAGCAGCAACCCAGCCATTGCCGCTAGGGGAGAGGCTGTTTCTCTGAGGTGTGCATTGCGGAGGCACTGCCAGAAGCTGTGCTGTGTTTCTGGGATTTAAAAGGATTCACTTTTTCTGATAAAAACACATGCTGCATGTGTGAAGTGCCTCGCCAGTGTGAAGGTAACTCTGAATGCCACATTGAAACAGAAATCACAGTAATACTTGCAAATCAGTGGTAAATTCTGTCCTTCCGGTTTCCTAAGGAGGAAAATCCACATACGTACAGAACAGAGATAAATTGCAAACAACCTGCAGGGCTGAACAACGTACACTTATCTGTCTAGCTATTTAAAGAATTACACACTGCAAGGATTTCTGTCCCTAACCCAGTGCCACCTAACCGTGTTCAAAAATCTACCATGATTCAGCTTTTACTCCTTTTAAGTAATACTGCACTTTTTGCTCGACAGTTGCTGGGACTTAAAAGGCAGACTTTGTGTGCTACCTCTACATCCGCTGCACACAAAGCTTTAGCCATGTCCTACGCTTTGGCATTCCTTGATATATGACTATGTCTGCAGGAAGTGCAGCAGGACTACTTGACTTGGCCCCTCCTCTTCAGTTTCTGAAGCTGTCTCACCGTTGCCAGGAAACATTATGTGTTAATCATTTCCATGATGTAAAGTGACAATTGTGAGAAGGATTTGAAAATCACCATTAAAGAGTTAGTATATTGGGCAGACTGAGAATGAAGAATATTCCAGGATGAGAAGTGGTAGGAGGGACAGAAGTCACTTTAACATCTTTATGAGATTGTGGAGAAATTTTAATCCAGCAACATGGCTGCTCTGACAAGGGTCACATTCAAAGACCTTCTAGATCTTTGTGATTTGGCTAGAGTACAGATGAACTTTGAATACCAGGATACAGAGGCAAGCAGATCTCTTAGTTCAAAGCCAGCTTGATATAGAGCAAGTTTCATGTAAAGAAAAGCTTAGGTGCAAGAGTAGTGGCACACACCTTTAATACCAGCACTCAGGAGAAAGAGGCAGATCTCTGAATTCTGATCAAGCAATTCTATTGATTCAGTGAGTTGAGATCCAGTGAAATGGGTGGAGTTCATGGAAGTTCAGTTCAAGTTCAGAGGTAGTTTTTATGGGGACAGTTTTGCAGAGTCAGGTTTCAGAGAGAACAAGCTAGACACAGGTGAAAATGGAATGAGCCAGAGACTAAGAAGGAACCAGAAGACTACAGCAGATTGTCAAAGTTAGAGTCCAAAAAGAGGAATTCAGTGAGAAGCTGAGAGAAGCCAGATTGAATCAGTCAGGTTGGAGAGAAATTGGGGCCAGAACATCCAAGTTGAACCAGCCAGCCAGAGTTCAGAAAGAGAATTAAAAAAAAAAAAAAAAAAAGGTGAATTTATCCAGAAGTAAGCCTCTAAGACAACAATTAAGCCAGGCAAATAAAAGATATGTTTACATGAGACTACATAAAAGCAAGATCTCACATAGGAAACCCATAAGCAACAGCATCAGGTGGGAGGTGGTTAAGACTTTGGGACATTTTGGTACCTGATAGAGTCAGACCAAAATATGAGGAATATTTTGTATTGCCCCCAAAATTTGACATCTAGTTCAGAGAGAAAGCTAAAGTTTTGTATTAAATTTATTTCCAAATGACACAAAATCAATTTGGGGTATCAAGTGATATTTCAATACATGTATACATTGTATAGGATCTATATATTAGCAAGAACATCAGACATTTGTCATTTCACTGAGTTTCTTAGCTCAAGTGTAATATTTTCATGTTATAATCATTTACCTACTACATTCATAGTTACACTAAAGAATTACAAATGCTGCTGTGCAGGTTTTGTGTGAACAATACTTTGCACTGATGAGGTAAAGACTGAAGAATACAGTTGGTCTCTTACAGCACGCGTGTGCTTTCCACAAAGGAAGCTATCACACTACATCCTAAAGAGCGGCAGAAGCTAGTGGCCTCAGGCATGAGACATGAGCGTGCTACATCCCAACATTTTATAGGTTTTTTTTCGTTTTTATTAAGTAAGATTTCTTTAAATTCCTCTTGAGGCTGCTTCTCAGATTAATGTGTTGTTTAGAATATTTAATTTCCAGACTTTTTCACTTATGTGGTTATCTTTGTTATCTATTTCGTGCTTAATTCCATTGTAGTCACAAGGAATACCTTATGTGATTTATACACTTTCAGTTTTTTTCTTTTTTTAAAGATATGGTCTATGGTCTAAAGTGTAATCTATCTTAGTAAATGTTCCGTGCAGGTAGAGAAAAACACATTTGCTGTTGTCAGACTAAGTAAGCTACATGTCAGTTACATGAGATACATTCAGTTTTACTCTATCCATGTGGAGCTGTTCATTTATGACTAAGTGGTGTCCACATCTACAATTTAATACTCAAATTTTCCTTTACTTTCTGCCCTTCACTCTTTGATGCCTTGTTATTGGGCACATATATAACAATGGTTACTATATATTATTACAGAATATATACATTTAACATGATGTAAAGTTCTTCTTTATCTTTAGAAATCCCTTTGCCTTGAATTCTCCTTTATTCGACATGGATGTTTATATACCCACTTTTTAAACTTGGGTATCACAGTATATTTCATTACCCATTTTTTATTAATAATTTTTGATGTTATAATATTACATAATCTTCCTTCTTATTCCTCTCTTCACAATCTTCCATATACCCTCATTACCCTCTTCAAATTTGTGGTCTATTTTTCATTAATTGTTACTGTATTCATAGATACAGATTCATATATAGATTCATATATATTCATATACATATTCAATACATAGTCCTAAATACAACATGCCAACATGCCCAGTCAGGATAATGTTGTTCATATGTATGTTTTTGGTATTAGATAGCAAGCTGGTTCAGTATTCCCTGAAAAAAACCACATTCTTCTATTATAGGTGAGGAGCTAACATGGTTTCAGCATCTGAAGCAGATCGTTTGTACACAATAAATAGTTGAGATATACATTTCTATTCACTTTGATGATGTCTCTGTTTTAATGGATACATTTAGGTCACTAGCTCTCAAAGTTAGTACTAAAACAGATCAATATCTACACTGTTTGCTACTCTTTACAATATATTGGTCTATTTGTTTCTGTTTTTCCCCCCATCCTTTATTTATGTACTTTAAATTGAACATTTTATATGATTTCATTTTCTCACTTTGTTTGATAACTCAGTTATAGTTCAATTTCTTTTCCATTACTAGTTGGTATAGAATTAGTGATGTGCAGGCCATTCAACTCCAACCTGAAGTAATGCAATACTATGACAGACAGTTTATGTATGTTCTAATAACAAAAATCACAATTCTTCTCTTTTATCTCTTAATCATTGCTGTTGGCTCATTTCCCTAATATAGAAGCACTTGCATACATATCTATACATAATTAAATCCTTTTGCCCATCAGAGTTTCACAGATTTTTATGTTACATAAATGAAGAAGAGGAAAGATTGAAAGTTCTAATTTTACTCTTCCTGGAATCTCTTGCAATGCTCTCTTTATATTTCTGTATGTAGATCGTATTCTAATCTTTGTTATTTTTTCCTCAGAGAAATTCCCTAACCATTCACACTGGCGAGAAGTGGGAATAGCCTCTGTGGTTGTGAAGGACTTGCTGCGTCTGTCTGTCCATCCAGGTGACACTCGCTGGATCTCTCTGAAGTTCTAACTCACAGATCTGTCCACTCTGCCTCTAGAAGTTCCTAAGTTACATTTTAGCTTTTTCTATGACATGTTTCTTTGCGTGATGAATTTCTCCCACTGATGAATTTCTGTTCCTTATATTCAACTTTCTTTTACTTTTGTGCTAAGGGGTAGTGGTTTGCTTTGGAAAATTATTTCTCTAGTAGTTCCAAGAATATCATCTGTCCAACATTTTTGTTGTTGTTTTTTTTGTTGTTGTTGTTGTTGTTTTCTTCTTCTTGGGGTGGAGTGGTGACTTCCTAGCATCTTCAATATGAAGTGGGAAGATGAAAAATTAAATATCAGTTATTTTCCTAAGCTATAGTAATGGGTGTGACTTTCTACTTACTTTTGTCTCCCAGGAAACAGGAAATATTAGACGAAATTTATACACTGAATATCATCTATATTTAATATATCAGAAAGTTTTCAAGTTTATTTCTATTAGGACACTCTCTTTTTCCTTAGTGTATTTCCATTTTCTATCTTCACCCCTAACAGATGAAATAGTAAAGAACATGCATTTATCATCTTTTCAAATAAGTAGATACTTATGTTCTTGGTTATTTTTTAAATCTAATATCTTATGATCTAAGAAGCAAATTCTTTTATTGCTTAATTAGGACAATTTTATACATTGTATATCATCTAACTTCATCATCTCAAAATAATTCAAGTTTGTTTCTGTTTGGAGACCCTCTTCTTCCACAATAAATAAATTAACCTAACTACTTGTTTCACTTTCAACAGATACCTTACACTTGGTTCAGTTATAGTAAATATTTACTTCTATTTTTCTTTTAGTTATATCTTTAACAAAAACAATCTTGATTAGACCATTTGTCCCTGCATTATACACAGGCATTCCACTGCCAATAATGAAACTTGCTTTCACAAAGAACAGGTAACTGTAGCAAACCAACATATTCTTCATTGTCTCTGACTGAATGGGCCAAAGGATTCTCTTATGTCCTGCCTATGCATGATACTGTTGAATAGAGTCAGGAAAGGGACTGGATTCCTGGACTTGCTATGCAGAGGGCAGAGAGGAGACTTGGCTTCTCCATGTGACATTGTCCCCTTTCATTTTGTCTATGGTTGTGATTTGGCTGCTTGCCATCAAAGAGGGTCAGAAAGCTGAGGATAGCTCTTGGGTACAATGACTGTGGGGTACAGTGAGTGTGTTGTGTTTTAAGCATTTCAGCTATTGTGGCAAGTGTTATTGGGTAGACTTCACTGAACCCTGAAGACTTTCCGGGCTTGTTTCATCATATTTTTCTTTGTCCAAATGTACAATCCCAAACACACAATTATCAGAAAACATACCTACAAACACATGTTAAACCTAAATCTGATATGTGTTAGAATTAGAAAAAGATAAATCCATAAAATTTGTTTTATGCATGATGGTGTATTCTGATTTTCTTTGCATGTGAATTACTGTCAACCTGTTGTATATAATACTTCATAGATTGCTCCGCATCTTTTGAACAGTTTAATGTTCAATCCAAACTTCATGAACATATGCATGTCTCCAGAGGACCAAGGGCTTCCCCTCTCGTTGATGCCAAATAAGGCAATCCTCTGCTACATATGTAGCTGAAGCCATGGGTCCCTCCATGTATACTCTTTGGTTGGTGGTTTAGTCCCTGGGAGCTCTGAGGGGTCTAGTTAGTTGATACTGTTGTTCTTCCTATGGGGCTGCAAACCCCTTCAGCTCCTTCAGTCCTTTCCCCATCTCTTCCATTGGGTTCCCCATGCTCAGTTTGATGGTTGGCTGTGAGTATCTGCATCTATGTTAGTCAGGTGATGGCAGAACCTCTCAGGGGATAACAATACCATACTCCTGTCAGCAATCACTTCTTGGCATCAGCAATAGTGCTGGAGACAGATGGGATGTATCCCTAAGTGGAGCAGTCTCTGGATGGCCGTTCTTTCAGTCTCAGTTCCATTTGTTATCCCTATCTTTTCTTTGGCTGGAACTAGTAAATAGCATCCTGAGTGAAGTAACCCAGACACAAAAGAACACACATAGTATGTACTCACAGATAAGTGTATATTAGCCAAAAAGCTCAGGACACCCAAGATATAACCCACAAACCATATGAAGCTTAATTAGAAGGAAGACCAAAATGTGGATGCCTCAATCATACATAGTCAGGGGAACAAGAATCACAGGAGATAGAGGAAGGGAGGGACGAGAGAGAGAGAGAGAGAGAGAGAGAGAGAGAGAGAGAGAGAGAAGGGAAGGGGTAAAAGGGGACAGGATCAGGTATGGGGAGGGGCAGGAGAGAAGTACAGAGGGTCATGAAATTGAATAGAAGTATGTAGCAGTGGGGGATGGGGAGCTAGGGGTAGCTACTAGAAAGTCCCAGATGCCAGAGAAGTGAGAGGCTCCCAGGACCCTAAGAAATGACCAACAAAGGGGAGATAGAACCTGGAGGGATCACCTCCAGTAGATAAGCATGTCTCCCCAGGGGCCACTCACTCATCTCAAAATTTTTAACCTGGAATGTTGGTCTTAATGATTTATTAAAGATGAATGTCTATGAGCAAAGGGGTGCAATGGTTCTCAGTTGTTCAACTTCTCTCTCTCTCTTTTTTTTTTGTTTTACCTATGGATTATAGAAGGTGATCAGATTTCCCAAAGCTTCCTTTAAGAAAAAATATAAGGCTGATTTCTGATTAACATGGCTTCATCTTAGGTCCATAATTAAATTTGAAGAATCCATGATGAGACATACAAAAATCAAATAAGGTCAGAAGATGTGGCTCAAAGTTAAAATGCTTGTATAGCACACACAAGCTCCACAGATACCAAATCCAAAACAAACACAAAATTTAAGGCAGGCTGGTGAGACGGCCTGGCAGGTAAAACTCTAGTTACCAAGCCTGATGTCCTGAGGTCAATCCCCAGAACTTATGATGCAAGGGCAAGGACATAATGAGCTCCCTAAAGCTGTTCTCTGACTTCCATTGGTACAGTAGACTTCTGTACAGTAGAAGCACACTCACACATACATATATGCACACACACATGCACACACACATTCACACCATAACACATGCAATAATAATTAGTGATGATAACTAATAAATACGGGACATGAGGGAAAGCAACAGGAAAGTGAAGTGATTTAAAACAAAGTACAGTGTCATATATGTGTGGGAATGCCGTAGTGAAACCCATTACTTTATAAGCTAGGTAAAGATCAAGGCATGACAAAATAGTAGCAAAAGCAAGTAATTAAAAAATAATCAACTATAACAAGGAAAGCCTATGTGGTTCTCAAACAAGTGATTTTTCTCAACATTCTTTATGAATGGTATCTAGGAACATACAGGTGATGACATCTCTAATAGGAAGCAGATAAAATATAATTCTAACTACAACTGACAAATATTTAATATTCTTTTGCTTGGGTGCTCTTGGAGCCCAAATACATGTAAGCAGAGAAAGGCTTCAAAACAGTTTCTGGGTGAGCTAGGTCAGTAAGAAAGCTTAGGGGTTGGGAAATTGAGACTGTGTAAAGCAATGTAAGTATCAGAAGAAAAACACTGAAATCCTCACACAGGATAGGATTTTGAGAAGTTCTGAGGACGCCAATAATGAGATGTGAAAGACAGAAACATAAAACTGGAAGGTTAAAAAAATAATACCTAGCTTTCTGAGAGTAAAATCCAAGGCTCCAAAACTTTTTATTCCAGGCAACTGCTAAAATTTGCTATTAATTTGATTTATGTTTTAGTTAAAAGGCTAGCCTAAACAGAATAGGAAGAGTGAATTTGGAAGGTACAAAAGGAGGTTTCAGAGGGCAGCTCCATGACCTCACTGAAGTTTCAGGTGAAAAGGAGGGTCAGGGGTGAGTGCATATGAATGGAAGACCGCTAAAGACCTCAAACTGTCAGACATGACTGATGAGTGAGGCAGCTTGGGAGGAGGTCTAGAATGGTATCTAGGTTTCTGAGCTAGATACATGGAAAGATGATAGAACGGACTTGAAATATGAAAGTCTGGGTAAGGAATAACATCAACACATAGATGATTGACTGAGTCCTCTCCCTACAAGCCTGTTGACCTTTAAACATTGCAGAGATTCAAAGAGCATTTGCTGAAGGGAGTTGAGATCCCAGTTGCTTGCTGTAGCTTCTGGGTTTACTGATAGTCTTTATTTTGCCAATAAGAAGTTCAAATCATTTTATTCCATCTACACGTCGTGTTAGGGTTAGACTTCACAGTCGGTGCCACCAAAATTTGCATGATCTATACTTAGATTTAATGTTGGATAAATGGAAACACATCTGAGATTCCAGCAGAGAAACAAGGCTTATATAGAATTTGAGACACCCTCAAGAAAGACTGTGGACATGGAATCAGTCTACAGTCAAAGACACTGACTGTTAAGGATAGTTTAAACATAAACTTAGCCCCACCTGACTTGTGAGTTTACCTAGTGATTCATTTCCTCATTGTGCATGTCTACTTCACTCTTCCCAACCTAAGGCTCTTCTATTTCAAAGCTCGTCTGGAAGTCTGAAGTTGTTAAAGGAAAAATGAGCATAAGCCATTACATCTAACTCAGTTCTCTCTCTAAAAAGAAAAAAAAAAAAACAGAAATGATGGACAAGTCTAAGAGATGACTGAGTTCTACACTCATTTACCATATTGTTTTTAGCTCTCCTCTTCATTTTAAGATTCCATCTCAATTTTATAGTTGCCTTAGTCCATTTTATTGTGCTAAATCAAAATATATAGTCTGAGTACTTTCCAAAGAGGGACAGGGTATATTCATTATTTTGGCTCATTATTTCGGTAGGTGGGAAGTAGAAACAGCCTGTGCTACAAATCTTAACAAGACCCACAGACCTGCACCTCAACATAACAGACATAGAAGCTGCTTACAGAAGGGGCTGGTATGCCAAAAAGTATTCAAAGGAGTGGGGAAGAGAGCCTTGTGCTCCTGCTTATAATAGCTCTCTCTTTTTAAATTTTTTTATTAATTCTTTGTGAGCTTCACATAGTGTAGCCCAGTCCTGCTCATCACCCAGTTCCCTTATATCCTCTCTTTACCCTTGTCTTTACCCTTGTATCCTTCCCCCAAATAACACACACACACACACACACACACACACACACACACACCATACAACAACAACAACAAAAGCATAGAAAACATCTCATATGGAAGGTGTCATTTGTCACAGTGTACCCCACAGTATATTCCTCTGTCCACACATATTCACTTGCAAATATTCCTTGTAGTAAGTCACTGGTGAGATCCCTGGCTTCTGTGACACCATCAATGTTGGATCCTCATCAGGATACCTCCCAGTGATGCTATTGTTGCCCTGTGTCATGGACCTCCTGCAATTTTGGGAGAGCAGGACTGGCCCTTTCACATGGCTTATCCATTAAAAAATTATATAGATTTGGAGTGGACCAATTCAGAGCCCTGGATCTAGATCTAGGTGGTAACAGAGTGTAGGCTCTTCCTTATCTGTACCACCACCATGAGATCTCCAGAACTGCTCTGGCTAGGACATCCAATGCCACCATGGCAAGAGGCAGGGTCCTCTCAGGGTGGCTTATCCCCACGTACACCCTCACCTCCAGAGCCAGCTCCTCTGTGGTGCCAAGTTAAGGTACAGGGCCCACTTTCCCAAGAGTTGCAGCCCATGAGGGGACTAGTCAGCTATCCCATTCTCACACCCTCAGGGCCCATGTCTTCAGCTTCAGGGCTAGCTCCACTGTACTTCCCAGGCAAGATACAGGGCCTCCTCTCTAAAGTTCTATGGCTGGTAAGGGGTAGGGATAGCTCTCTTTCTCTCATGACCCCAGGGCCAGCTTTCCCAGCTAATGCAGGTGACCAGGGGATTGGACAGGGTGAAGGCATTATCTTACCTCTTGCCAGATGTGGCAGGTCCAGTTCTAGTATGCTACCCAGAAAAGGTGGAGGGCCCACTCCCCTGAGTGATGTAGCTGGTGAGGGCGGACAGGGGTAGCTCACCCTTTTTCATGACCTCAGTTCTCCCAACAATGGGTGAGGGACTGTGTGGGAGAGCATCATCCTTGCACTCTTGCCACCTCAAGGCAGACAAGTGGTTGCCTTGCTCTCACCTCGGAGCTGGCTTACCTGTTATCCCTCAACCAGGGCCAGGAATACTGTGCTGCACAGGTGAGGTACAGGGCCCGATTGTCTAGGTGCTGCAGGTGGTTGACGGGCAAGCAGGGGTGGAGTAGGGAGGGCATCATCCCTGCAACACACCACTCATAGCAGATGTATGGTGAGGCTGGTTCACCTCCATCTCTGAAACCATGGTCAGCTCTGCTGTGCGGTCCAGGTGAGGTTCAGGGTCTGCTCTCCCTAGTGCTGCAGCTGGTGAAGGGGTAGGGCTAGCTCTCCCAAGCTTATGACGGTCTGGGCAACTTTCCTCAACTATCAGAGGTAGCGAAAAAAGGGAGAGCATCATATCTGAGCCTAGGCCACCCCACATCAGACAGGTGAAAGACAGGTCTCTCATACTTACTTCCTAGAGGCCAGCTCACCCACAGGCCCCTGGATATCCATATGGTCCCACTGTGACTCCAGATGGTGGGACTCACCAGTCAAAACAGGATCCTCCTCTGGACTCTCAAGTCTCCAGTGCCATCTCTCTTTGTAATGCTCTCGCTGCCTCCACTTCTCTTTCTCTCCCAACCAAACATCAGATGCTCATGGACTATGGTGGCTCAAGCGGCAGGCTAACCACAGGATTGGCAGGTCACAGGGTGAAATCCTCTGTCCATTCTGTGTGGAGTGGAGGCAAACAAGTCTACAGCGCACTTGTGCCCTCTGCTGAAAGGCAAATCTGTGGGTAACATGGTGGTCTGCGTGTTTCTCTTCCTCATCCCACACTGGACTGTCTGGATTTGACTTAAGTTGATTTTTATGAATCCTAGGCAGAAGACAGCCTTGGCCATCAACTAACTTTGTCAGCTGAACAAAAGACTTCCATCTGCTCTGCTCCTTACTGAGATTAGAACAACATTACAATCAAGATGTCTCTTTGCCCTTTGTCTGGGAGGATGATGGCTTGCTTTTTTATGGGAACTACCTGGTTTTATAGAATGTACTATAAGCCCTGCTATAAGTGCAGCCTTTATGATCTAATCACCGTTCTCAGGATCCAACCAGCCCAACTTTGTCACACTAAGGACTGACTATGACATTATAAAAATAGCAAACAGCCAAAATCTAGCATTCATCAAGATATTTCTTTCTTTATAGACTAACCTAAAACCCTCATGACACTTATTTTTGATATTCTAAAGGAAAGATGAGATCTAAAAATCATGAAACCTAAGATAGTTTTCCAAAGGGAAGGAAAAGAAAAGGGAAATCTTTATGGGATAAAAGATCATTATCATTTATCCCTGTATATGGGGACAGAAGACAACTTCATTCACATGAGACATCACTGAGAAGATTGCAAGAATAAAATTAGCTTCATATTCTGCTGATATCGTGAATGTTAAAGCTAAGAACACTAGAACACCCTCACCCTCTGTCCTGTTGATCCCTTAAGCTTATGAGTTTGTAATGCATACCCTGATCTCCTTACTCTCTTAATCCTTGGCTCCTTTTTGATTGTTAGTGTACTAATACCACGTAACATTATCATTCAAGGCCAAACATAACAGGCAGGCAATATTCACAGATTAACAAAATTGTAAGTATAAGTTGAATGAAAACAACAATAACCAAGATAAAATGGACTGGAGAAATCCCAGGAGGCCTCAATCTGTAGAAGGACTACAGAAAGCTGAAAGCAGGAGAAAGACTCTTCTGCAGGGAATAGCACACCCATCAATTATCCACTACCAAGTGGTCAGCCTAAAAACCTATGTGCATAGAACATTATACAGGCTGGGGAGGCTGTTAGTTAGAAGTACAAATGTATTACATCTGCATATATACATGTAACAACAATTAATACAAATAGAAACCTTGTATTTGAAAGAAATCAAGGCAATGTATATGGGTGAGTTTTGAAGAAGTAAGGAGAGGCGGTAATTATATA